>JAUZNK010048934.1:0-16164 GCA_035046665.1 Euphysa ruthae
GCAAGCAAGCAAGCAAGCAAGCAAGCAAGCAAGCAAGCAAGCAAGCAAGCAAGCAAGCAAGCAAGCAAGCAATCAAGTAAGTAAGTATTTATTCTGAAACAAACAAATATATATTTAAGTTAAAAAAATTACAAGACAAGGGAAAACAAAAAATAACAACGACAATAAAAATTAAGATAAATAACAAATTAAGGCAAGGATGGGCACAAAAATTGTCTGTTACAGCAATATTTCCATTATGGTCCCGTTATATATAACACGCAAAAACATAGAGTGTACAATTGTCATTTTACCTACCAAGGCTTTTATGCCTTCCAAAAAATTCTTCCAAAACTTTTTGGATAATATTTTCCGTCAGAACAAAGGGCATTTCAAAATTCAGTAGAAATTTAAGGGTACCGATAATAGAGTGTACCCTTATTTGGAAATCTGCGCGCGTTTGTGCTGAAATAAGCACGCGCTGCTTTTTATTACGAGTAAAAATTTCTTATCGATTGGCAGCACTTTCTTCCTATATTTGTAAGTAACCCAGAAAATACGTACGAAGCCATTTAAACCGATGATCATTAATGTTTCGTTATGGCTGTTGATTCTCTTTACATTTCGTAATTCCTTCAGTTTAATTTCGCACATAATAACACAATCAAGAAATTTATCCAAACATTCACATAATGTGGCAGTAGCATGTATGTTATCTGAATATAAATCTTTCAATACTTTGGCAACACACTGACTTAATACTTGGTTAGGCTACCACTCATAACAGAAAATAGGGTTAATTTTACATATTCAAGGGTAAGTTTTGAGTGAAAAATACTCAGGAAAGAATTAATACATGTTCTTCTATTAATTAATTTATAGTTATCAATATAATATAGTTTTATCGACGAGTTTTTAAATCTTAACTAGTGCGCGAAAAAATTATTTGTTTTGCATTCAGTTTGATCACATGATTATTTTAAAAGTAAACAAAAAAAATCATGGATATTCCAGACCAATGTTTTTCGTATAGGCCATGCTTTGAGTAGACAAACATCACTAATTTTTTTCTTTGGTATCTCTTCTTTAAAGCTTTTAAACTTTAGAAACGAGACTGTAGTTCTTAATCAAAGAAAATGCTATTAAATAAAGCCATCACCACATTATTAGTGGCAAAAATCTTGCTTACGTACTTTTGCAAAATACTTTTTAATATTTTGCATAATCGAATCCTGAAGAGAAAAGTTCTTTTTTGCCAGACTACAGGGCTTATCATATACTTTTTAACCCCACATAGCTTTTTTGATCTATTGGGTTTGAAATTCTTTTGCCTATAGAAAGGCCTTTCGAATAATATAATTTTTAACTTCATAGCCACGAAATACCACATTTTCACCACATCCGTTCTGGATATATTGGTATTTGGTCAATCATATTCACTTTTAGTTAGCCTTAGATGTTCTTAGTCAAACATTGTAAATGTTTCTGGATTAAATGGTTTCTTAATTTTAAACTATATAAAAAATGTATTCTTTGAAATGATTGAAACTGACAATATTTACAATCAAAAAATTGTCAAGACTGACAGAAGTTTATTAACTAAAAGTTTCGTTTTTATAGATAGTTTTTATTGCTAAACGTCTTTAAATAGATTGTTATAAAAGTGAAGGTTTCGATACTTGACATATAGATGCGTGTCTGTTTTTAACAAGAAGATATTAAAATCAATGATTAGTGCCTTGATGTTAATGTGTGTTTGACTTAATATGATTTCACTTTGATTATTTTTCTCAAGCGGGATCATATTCTCCGATTTTTACGCCATACTTGAATAAGACCACAATCATATGAAGCACTTATTCGTACAGTTGCATAGGAATATTCCATCAACACCAAGTAGTTAATATTGTATTTACTTTATTCCTTCACGATTTCACCATTCTTTTTTTGGCTTCACCAATAGTTTCAATCTCTACATGGTCCTTGTAGTAGTACAAGTCAGCTTTATCTGCATAAACAGCTTGAATTCAACTGAGCACTGCTCGACATCACCCACTATTGCTCCATCGCTTTGTATCACCCATCCCAATTCACTATTAAAAACATTTCCTGTTAGATGCAAATCAATTGCAAAAGTTTAATGTTTATGTCAAACAAGTAAAAATATAACCCAGATAAGAATCACCCACTTACATCGACTTTAAATCGAAAATGGAGATAGATAAAACCCCAAACCATGAGTAAAAGTCTCATCCCTACCTATACCTTAAAAAAAAAAACATCGAATATGTTAGAATTTGTGTTCGACTATCGATTTTCGATGATGAAATTTTAATTCGGAAAAAGATCTTAAAGATCTTGCAATCGAATAGGGCAGTGGCTAAATTTAAAACTCTCATTTGTGCAACGGCACCAATTGATAACGAAAAAAATTTTTTTCACTCTCGAGTGGATTTGAACCCACAACGTTTCCTGTTACAATACAATATTATAAGTGTACCGCCACACTGCCTAGATATGTGATATGTTATGAGAGTTCCTTGCATTAAACCAAATGGTTTACCTAATTCATCCTATTCATCATAACTTTTTATTAAATTTAAGAAACTGTTTTTAAATTTTTTCTGTTGCATTTTTCTTATAGTCGCATTATTTACTCGCCAATTGTAAATTTTCTGGTAGCCATCTTTCACGTCAAATTTCAAGTTTCTGCTATTCACATTTCTTTTAAACAGAAACTGGCTTAAAATAGTTTATACGCGAAATATGCTAAATGATTATTCTCTATAATATTAGTAACTTAATAACTTAAAATAAAAAAAAAATTAAAGAATTGCTTGTTAATAAGCTAGAAAGTCTGGTATATTTTTTCATTTAGAACTTCTGCACAAAATAAACTTCTTACAGGCTAACAAAACACATGCAGACCTCTGGTCTGGACCTCTGGACCTCAGGTCTTGCTAATGTGGCAAAAAAAATTTAAACCTTAAAAATTCAAAGATTTCGAATCCCTGTGTGTAAATAACTCTATTATTACCTATCATAGGTGAAAACATTGTGGAAGTCCAGTTATGAATCCTGCATTAGGATCGTCCAGCTATTAACACAGCCAAACAAGAAATACACTTTTCAACGTATTGGAATTGTTAATACAGGGCCTAGTGGTCAACATCTGTTTATGTATTAAAAATTATAATGTCTTATGGTCAGTTTTTCCCCAAAAGTTTTGTATAATTGTAGAAAAAAAACAAAAAATGATATAAAATAATGTTACAAAAAAATTCAGGATTTAAAATCTGAAAGTGAACTGCAACTTCCAAAAGCTCAAGGAAACTCAATGGAGTGTCGTTATAATCAGCATTTGAGTTATAACCTCCATACAAGACTTCTTTAAGATTTCAAAATATACGAATAACTGGAGAGTTGAAAAATAAGGAAAAATATAGGCCTATTTCTTAGAAACGTTAACTGAACTGTCCCTGGATCAACCATCAGAGGATTACGATAGAAACCAGCGTTCATTTGACACAAATTTTTTTTTCTTTTAACCGTGAGTTAACACTAATATTAGCCTTAAATATAAATGTAGCTTTATGTATATGACTTTTTTATGATTGTGACGATATCTCATATGGTGTTATTTAATTAACAGTAATTTTATATAAAAAATGTATAAAAATATGTTTAAAATATAAGCGAAATTACAGGTATTTGGATGAAATAAAAAAAAATCATAAATAAAATTATTAAAGAAATGAGGCCCACCGCTATTCGTTTGCTCATGACCAAAGAAAGATTCACCCTTTTGCCTAGTCTGGGAAGACTAAAAAGATGCAGTCAATTTCAAAAAAACAGTTTCTTTTCAACTTAAGCATAATCTTATATTTATGTCAATAAATAAGTTTATAAATAGTAAATAATACGAAAAAAATCAGAAATATTAGCAAAATACAAAATTGAATTAAACTAATTAAATTTTCCTACCGATCGAAATACCGGATTGATAGGAACAATCCTTACTAAACAGTAAATAGGCCTTAAAATTTTTTCAAATTTTTAAACTAAACTCACATTGGACTTTGGTTTTTGCTGTCCTATTTGCAGTTCTTTAGTTTTTGCTGTCCTATCTGGCATGTTTTAAATTAGTTAGAACTCAATCTATCATTTGCTGTGTAAGTTCTAAATAATTATAGAACATTGCTAGTTCTTTTGATAGCTATCAGTGAAGAAGCGAATTCCAAAATACTACTGAAATATAAGTCTTCATCTTCATTCCACTAGAAATTTAAAATTTTCAATCTTGATAAAAACTGGTCAAACTATAAAGAATATAATTAATCTCGATCACATTAAAAAAAAAAGTCTTTATCTGCCTGCTGTTGAACAAACATTACGAAGACAAAAGCAAAACAGGGTATGAGTTGCGGGTGTATTTAAAAACAGGGTATGAGTTGCGGGTATATTTAAAAACAATCATTGAAACACAACTCCTTATTTTAGCATAGCTATCGAAAGTTGTTCTCGATTTTGTTGAGTCAAAAAAAAACAGGTGGGGTTAGGCCCCTAATCCAGTACGGTATCAACGTAATTGACTGCGCATTGCACTTCGTAATTCACTTTAATCACAATTATGATATCAAAATTAAAATCTTTCAGGAATCATAGGGAAAATAAAAACCGAGGAAAAATTTGAAATATATAGAACATGCATCACTTTATTGACAAAATTGACAATAGAAATTTTAGAAAACTGCTGACATTATTATAAGAATTTCGGAAAAATATTCAAGACTAAATAATACTTTTAAAACTATCCTTGACATGAAAAGAAATGTATACAATATACGTCATCATCATAACTCTACTGACAAAATTGACAAAAGATATATAATTTATATTCCTTTAAAAACGGGACTGATTATATAACAAAAAATTAGACAAATATTGATACATTTTAGTTGAAATATTTGCTCCTGACAAACGTCAGCACAGCCTAAAAGTAATATAAAAACGAGACTATATTAAAATGACGACAAAAAAAGTTTATTAACTGATATTAATGACAAAATAAGATGCTATAAAACTATTTGTGACAAGAAAAAGAAAATTAAATTTATATCCAGATAAATTTTTATTAAAAAATTTTTCCTGTACTCAATTTTTTCTTTTTTTCTTTCTGGATAAAGAAAAACGCAGTTAAGTTAACTTGAGCGAATTGTGATTCGTATTCGTTATTAAAATTTTTTGATCATAAATATTCATTATGCATGGAACGGATAAAAATTCGATTGAAAATGGTAACATATATTTATTTTTTGTTTTTATGGCTGAAAATTATAGTAAAAATTAAGAAAATTAGAGTAAAATGATGTACAGGACTAGAAACGCAAAATTTTTTTTTGCTGACTCCGCAGAAAATTCGCGTCGATATTTGAAGCGAAGTTCGAAATTTTTTCATATTTTGTCTCGCCTCCACATTTCTTTATTAATAAGATTTCAACAATAATTCAGTAGAGACAATAGAGAGCATTTAACTGTTGTTAGTCACCAAATTAATCAATGGTAGCATAAGAAAATTTGTTGCTTGTTGAATTCTGTTGCAGTTTTCTTCTGTCAACATTTACCATGTTTGTCAACAAGCTTGCCATGCTTTCGTGAACCTTTATATATTGATTATTAGGAAAACGAAAAAAAAAACTTTATTTAGATAAAAAAGCAAAGACTAGGACAGTGATATCAAACACGGGGTAGAGCAAATTTACTTTTTTGTTTTTATGAGTATATTCAATTACTTTCTTGAATTCTTAATATTATATTTTTTCCTTGCGAGTTATTCCATGAACTTGAAATATATTTTGATTTGTCATTAATTTTAATAGGTAGCTAGATAATAATTTAAAAACATGTCATGAGTTATAAATATTTATTCTGGCCACGTTTCCGAAGACTACCGCTTCCCGTCTTCAGGCAAAGTGAAAAATAAACTTCTGCAGTTTGTCTAGATTTTCAGCTAAGATTGAAACTACTTCCGTAGAGATAAGTAGTAGTTATTAACCGTGAGATGTGATGGACATTGATTAATTTTTTTCGATCTTCTTTGGTATTAAAGATTTTTCGTTTATGAACTGGATAATCTGCGCTTCCGAAAAATTTATGTTCTAATCACCAAGGTTTGAAGACTTATCATCTCTCTTTAACAAAAATTGTACTTCTAATACAAAACCACTTACCTAAATTATAAATCTTTCAATTACGTCTAATGCCTTAAGACAAAATTGCCAAAATCACACTTTATTTAAAAAGGGATCAAAATTGAAGCAAAAAATTACAAAACCTTTGAAAAAGTAATTGATATCCAAGCAAGAAAATTCCTTTAGAGAAGAAAATATCACAAAAAATTTTCAATCAGCATTTCGAAGAAGGTTTCTAAACTAATACTTGTCTGTCATTTCTTCATGAAAAAAATTGGAATGATACTTATTGATATCCAAAAATTAAAGTGCATGCTATTTTCAGAATATTTAGTTTCTTTGTTCAAATCCTATCTCTCAAATAGAAAATTTAAGGCTAAAAAAGATGAAGAACTTTTTAATAAAGAAATACTGAAATGCAAGATCCCTCAGGGATCAATCTGGGGTCCTCTCCTATTTTTGCTCTATGTTAATGATAAGAAGCAAAAAATGAAGAACTAAACAATAAATAGACTGTGAATTACTTTTTTATGCAGATAAATCTTGTTTAATTTTTGAAATATTTTAAATAGAAATTTTCCAAACCTTCGTGAGCGATTTGTTGATAACAAATTAAACGTGCACTTTGAAGAGGATAAGACTAAATGCATTCTTATTTCATGAAAGACGAAAATTTAGAAAACAGATCCATTGAAAAAATTCTATTAATTTATAGAGGGACATCGATTAAATAACATGTCCCATTCAAATACCTGGGGGTGTATATTAGATCAAACCTTGAGTGGAAAGAGTTTGAGTTATTACGTGTTAAGCAAATTTAATTCTATGATTAGGTTTTTATATAGAAAACAATCCTTTTAACACCAGCGTTAAAACTTTCTCTTTGCAACGCAATGATGATTGAACCAAATTTTGACTTTTCATGTTCAGTCTGGTGTACAGGCTTTATAAGATCGTTTAATGTTAGATTAAAGGGCAGAAAACTGTTATAAGATTTTGTTTCAATTTAGATAACGATGATATTAAAGCGATAAATTCTATAAACATTTATTTTTGAGGATTTAAATCATGAAGTAATATCTAATATTTTCAGTTTATTTTTGTGGAATAAAATTTTACTAGATATTTAAAATGCTTTTAAAATATTACGCGGAATTTATCAATAAAAGCTACTGCATTTTGCAGAGTTAATTTTTTTTTTTTTTTTTTTTCTTTTTTTTTTTTTTGCGTTTTAGAAATCAGTAGTAATGAATTTCGCTCAGTCTGTATAGCGATAAATGTAAATTTTCTAGTAAATGGTAACATGGAGAAAACCGAGACCGTCAAACATGGAAAAATCTATTTTGTCAAAAAAATCACTTATCTCAATACATTGTGCTTGTTCGTTCACAGGTCCTTTTGCAGTTTTACGCTTTTTTAGCGAAAAGTAAGGTGGAGAGAATGCTTGGCTTAAAATTTCACCAATAATTTCACCTATAAAACCAAAGCTTTTCCATGTCTTTTTTTTTTATTTAACCTTTAACCTTTAATGACTACCAAAAAGAATTACCAAATCCACAATCTTTTTATAAAGGGTTTTCTGTGTTGACTTGCTGCACAATCGCCAATCTCTTTTTTATTCTGCAGCCATCTTGCAAGCAAGCACTTGTAGATATTGTTTTTAAAAGCAATGTCAATAGGTGAACAACCTGATTTAACTTTTTCGACAACATCCATTTTAAAACAAATGTTGTAAAGTTTTCTTTTTGTTTTGCCTCACGTGAGATCAGACGTGGAAGGGATAGAAGTGTAGGTAGTGTTGGATCGTTATGCCTCCGGTGCTGATCTAATGTTTCACGTACAACCATTTCCGGTGCTGATCTAATGTTTCAAGTAAAACCATTTCCGGTGCTGATCTAATGTTTCACATACAACCATTTCCGGTGCTGATCTAATGTTTCACGTACAACCATTTCCGGTGCTGATCTAATGTTTCACGTACAATCATTTCCGGTGCTGATCTAATGTTTCACGTACAGCCATTTCCGGTGCTGATCTAATGTTTCACGTACAACCATTTCCGGTGCTGATCTAATGTTTCACGTACAACCATTTCCGGTGCTAACCTAATGTTTCACGTACAACCATTTCCGGTGTTGATCTAATGTTTCATGTACAACCATTTCCGGTGCTGATCTAATGTTTCACGTTCAATCATTTTCAAGCAAATAGTTTGAAATGGCAGCCATTGCCTCAGATATCTTTATGTGAGTTTGTGTGCGCCTAAAGTAAATGGGATGATATTACTTGCTTCTAAAAAGCAAAAGAATAATGTTTATAAATTCCTTTAGCGTTGGAAGAAAAATTCCTGTGGTTCATATTTTTAGTGAGCCCATACTAAAATAAAGTAGCTCGATTCATCGACATCTTTTTATCTTCACAGCTACTGTACTGTCTACCACCCACAAAATAATTTAGTCACAAAATTTAGAATATTTTTTCTCTAATTTCTTATCTTACTATTCCATTATGATTCTCTTGGTGTATAGTGTCATGTAAAGCAAATTTTTTCAATCATTTGATTAATTAGCGCATTTAGTAAACAATACTTCAGTTCATAATGGAATCAAAATTAAAAATATATAAAAACAACATAATATTTGGTTATTAAGTTATGAAGCTTTTAAGAGCATCAAAAATCCAGACCAACATTTCACTGACCAGATCTTAAAAGCTCAATCACAGAAAATAATGTTTTAAAATTTTATATATTAGTAGATATATCTGGTCTCAAGTATTAATAAATTTTAATTGTCAAAGTTGAGATATAACAGAAAAAAGGTATAAAAACGCAGATCTGTATTTTGCAGACTGGAAATTATAAAGTATTTTTAACGAAAAAAAACTGCAATATATAAAATTGCAATTGATAAAAGTATGCTTTCACCCCAAGATTTTAATATTAAATTATATTAGAGATATCCATACTGCTTAATGGACAATTTAAACAAATGTTCATCAACATTTTAGAATGTCTTGTCATCTTTGTTACCCGGTTGAAGTGGAATATCATCATCTTCGTTATCATTGTCATTCTCACATCCAATGCATGCACACATGTTTGTGCTGCCTAACTGATTTTTGCGGCAATTGTATCTATTAGAGTTGCAATTAGTATTGCAACTGCAGACACTAAGCTCGATAATAGCGAGCGGTGCAGGGAGTTCGTCAATAAAACTGGTTTATAGGATTGTTTCGTAACCTCCCATCCAGAGCTTAATGGATATGACAAACTTCTAAAAACTGAAGTAACAAAGTGCCTGCGGGAAACTTTATATTTAAAAGCGCTGCTGTTTTTGGAAGCTTTTTGCCTTAACATTGCAATTTAGAATATAGATACCAATCTAACTTTGTGGTCTTTTGCTTTCACCAATGCAATGTCCTAAAAACACTCCTTTTTGTAATACAGAGAAAACAAATTTCAACTTGCAATTTTCAACGCGTGAAAATCATTTTCCACATCATTGACAAGAGTTCAAACTAAAACACCTTCATATTGGTTCACTGAAAAAATATGTAATCGCAGGTTTCATATTTAAAGTCTTTCCCCTCGTTGTGCGTTTTCACGAAACCAAATTTTTAGTAAATAAATGTCATTTAAAATCATACCACAATGCAATAGAGACAAAGAAAGCAAAAAAAACAACGACAAAAAAATAACGATAAAATAAAATTTGTCTAAATATAATTTATAAATTGCAAAAAAATAAAAGCATGTATTGAAGATGAAAAGGAGACGGAGTAATGCAACTAAAAAATATCATTTTGAAAAAAATGACAACAAATTGTTCAAATAATTTATTTATGAATTTTACGTATGAATTTAGAAACATGTAGCTATGTATTTCATGTAAAAAAATTTTTCTATTCTATTGTAGAAGGTTGCGCAGCCAGAAAGCGTATTGACGATTGCAACGGTGAGTGGTTTGCATTTGCGAAAGAAAGTCTGAGAAACAATGAAATTAATTTACATTATTTTGCTTGCGTAATGAGAAAGGTGAAAAATGTCCACATTCTCTTTGTTGGCCCAGCAAATTGTGGCAAATCCTTTTTACTGAATCCCATAGAATTGTTGTTTAAAGCATTTGCAAATCACGAAACAGGAAGATATACCTGGCTTTGACTTGATGAATGCGAGTTGGCTTACTTAAATGATTTTTGGTGGTCATTTGAAATCATAGCATGGAATGATTTTCCATTGTTATTGGAGGCCAGGCAGTACACTTGTCAAGACCAAAAAATATGTATGCTGCAGACATTTGCATTGATAAGCTGAATACAATTCCTTTCTTTGGCACTAGTGAGGGGCCATTTGTTTTTTATGGGAAATACAATATAAAGGATGAAAAAGAGACTGACAAGATGAGCACAAGATATCAAATGTTTGAATTTAATTTCTGATTCACATCAAGGAATCTAAAAACTTAAAACCTTAGTAAGCTGTTAATAGAAGGACAGCATTTAGATTAAACAAAGAATATGTTACAACACGTCACACAGTTACGTGTCTGTAACTTGTGTGTGATGTGTGCATAATGAAAATATATAATTAAATAAACAAAAGAATTCTAATATTTTGTTCTGTCACCTTTGGTGCAAACAATCATTTACAATTTCTTTGTATTGAGTCTATTGTCTTGTCAATTATTTGTGAAGAAAAGTTACTTGATGTGTTGGCACATCTTTTACTATATTGATCGTATTATTCTTTACATATATTTTAAGTGCTGGCATCAGTCGTAAGTTGTTCTCGCACTATGTTGAACATATTTCAATTGGATTAAGGTCAGGCGATCTTGACCTGATTCCAAATTGTTTACATCCAAGCGCCTGTCATACCTTGCTGCGGTGGATTGTTGTCTTGGGTCACGTTCCTGCAGCCACTCTGCATTTTTAGGTTGAACTCCAAATATTTTAAATACAGCTGGAAATACATTTGTTATAAATGTTGCGACAATCTCACAGGTTACAATCCAAGGGTACTGTTTGACCAACACTGTACCCGTTCTATAGGCAATGGCCACATAAAAATTTGTCATTTTACCATCACCTTCCCGTCTTTTATTGATATTTTAGCCCTTTGCCTGGTTTTTCCCCATGCCATACTGGATACTGCTCTCTCTTCTTCATAAGGGTTAAGCTTATGGCCTAAACCTACACCAATGTAAAAAGTCATGTTGCGCCAAAAATCAATGGAATTTTTTTTAACAAATTCTCACTGAAAGCTAGGTGAATTATTTTGTCTTTCTCCCACAAAAGATCCATCTTCTTTGTCAGCTGCCACCTGTCCCCGTAAAATACGATGAACCACTTTGGTTGTGAACAAAAATAAATTTCCATCAGCCTGTATTTTCATGGCAGAGAAAGATACTCTCTGTGTAATGCTTTTAGTGAGCGTATTAATATTTTTTTTCATCTCGTTTGTCATTTTCCGACCATCTTCGGTAGAAGTTTGGTTGCGGCAACATGTCGATATATGGAACGCTCAGAGAACTTAAAAAAAATTTTCTTCAAATCTTGACCACAAATCCCCATTTCCTGATGGAAACATCTTGGACGAGTTTTATCTTTTGATACTTCTTCTTTGTGTTAGTCATTCTTAGGATTTTTATTATTTCTAAAATGAAACAAGAAATTGCCAAATTTTTTTTTTTTTTGTTTATTTTTTTTACAGTTTACTTAGAATTTGTTTACCTTTCTTATAAAAAGTTGTTTGTAACTTGTTTTTGTTATGTTTGATCTTGTAAACAAAACACATTGTAGCTTTACGTGAAACATTATCCACCCTCCCATAAACACTCTCCATCCCTCAAAACCTAAAAATAAAAAAGCACAAAGCTAAACCATTTGTAACAAAGATTGAAAGGAATCCAAACATAACTTGAAATCAAGAAAACAAAAAGTTTAAGCGTCATATAGCTTGGTTGCATTTTCACAATCTCAATATCTGACCAGTTGACATCATAACAACAAAGTCTCAAAAACAAGCCAAGCTTGCACTCATGTGACTGGGAAACTATTAATTAGCAATTTTATTTAAAAAAAAAAATATATATATTTTGGAAAACACAAAAGTCTCAAGCAGCTCAGACAATCGCTGGCTTTAAGTATGACAGATCTAGCTTAATTTCTTGGAATTGAGCATTAGAAGACCCCCTTCCTCCCAAAGCAGATGGAGGGGACATAGATACGAGAATTGATTACTTTTACCCCTTTGCCAATATATTTTTTCACTGAGTGTAGTTAATTTTTTTTTTTCTATTTTTTTATTTTATAAATGTTTAGTATGGACACAAGCCTTAAACATCATCTTAACATTGTAGTCTCTGGTGGCTAGGGAGGGTCCTGTAAAAAATCAATTTACAAAAAATCTTTTACAGTTTCAAAAACAATGTATAGATAAGCATCTGGAGTGAATTTTATGGATATATGCCAAGCATCAACTTCAATTGTGGCACAAGGAAAATTGCCCCCGGAAAACCCCCGAATAAATTCCACCTGTAATATTCCCCCACCCCTGGAAACTTCCCCCTGGTAGATTTCCCCCATCTTTTTAGATTTTAGATTTCAATCTTTGCATAAAAATATATCGCTTCAAAATATGTATAGTTATTTATTGATGAGAAGAAGTCTTATAATTAAGTTGTTTACTATATATAAATATTATATAGACTATACGTATTTTTCCTTAAAAAAAGTGTACAAAAATAAGTGTTACACCCCCTATTAGATTTGATGAAAAATATAAAATTTTCATTTTTCCTTTTCATATATTTGTTATGCAACTTATCGTTGTAGAATTAGATGGGTTTATTTGTTTTTCAGTTGAAAGTACAGAAAGTTGGCAAAAACACTTTTTCTCGGTGAATCTGAATTTTTTTCTTTTTTTTTTTGATTTTAACGCTCAGTATCTCTCTTCTTGTTCATATTCTCCTCATCCTCATAATAGTAAGCCCTAAAGTAAATTACGTCACAGATCGCATTGGAAAGAGGATGTCCTTTGCTCTACATGCTTTTACCATACGTTAAAACCACATAAGAATTAAAGCGCTTTTTGGTTCATGAGCAGAGAGAGTTGTCTTTCAAATTTTGATCTTACTTTTAGAGATATTTCTGTTAGCTATCCTAAAACCTTCCTCTTTTCTTTAAATAGAGTTGAAAATTCTCTGACTAAGAGAAGTATATAAATTTAATTTTCTATGGGTAAAAAGAGAAACAAAAGAGAATCATTCTCTGGTAGAAAAAGAAAATATCGGGAAACAAAAATCATAGTGCTTCTACACTTGCTTGTGAAGAAGCTGTCCAATCACTTGTTAGCGATAGACCTGTTGAATATATAAGCTCTAAAAAAAAATTAAAGTAGATGAGTAGGATTCCGATTCTTTCTTCTTTTTTATGCACTTCAAATAACTCGAAAGGTTTTTTGAAAAGTATATAGTATGTACCAGTTTTGAAATGAAACTTACTTTTATTCACGATGAATCAAAACGTCTGGGATTTTCTCTAAATTTGAAAGTTAATTGCAATAGTTGTGCTTTTGGAGATGATTATTACATATCTCCCAATACCAAAAAAAAGTGACACATATGGTATAAGTCCTTTTTAAATTAACATTTATGGCATTTCGTGAAATTGGTAGAGGATGTAACTGTATGAGTACATTTACCTTAGTTATGAATATGCTATCGCCTATGACAGGAGCAAATTTTGATGCAATCAATATAAGGCTATGTTAAGCTTATCAAACTGCTGCTCTTAAGAGTAAACCAGATGTTGCTTATATGGTCGGACAGAAAATTGCTCCTAAAGGCAAGAGTGACGTTATTGTTGATTGCGATATATCAATTAACGGAACATGCCAGCTTAGAGGGTATGCTTCCCTTAATGATGTAGTTGTTACAATTACTATTGGAAACAGTAAGATTATTGGTACAGTTACACTATCAAAATGTATGAGTATGATCAATGGCTAGTTTCTCATATCTGTAAAAACCATGCTGGTTCGTCGGGCTCCATGGAATCTGCAGGCGCCATTGAAATCTTTCAACCCTGCTAAAAGTACCTGCTTCATTACTCAAAATATTTAGGTGATGCTGACACTTTTAACAAATTAGTTAAAACTAAGCCATATGGTGATGAAAAATTGACCTGGGGCTGCTTTTCAGGGAAATTTTAAGCTTTTATAACTCTTTTATAATAACATATATTTTACGCACTTTCTATAGTGCTGGCACATTATGTAAACATTACATAGCACTCTAACGGAGATAAAATGGCATTATATAAACATTACATAGCACTCTGACGGAGATAAAATCCTACAGAGCTACACCAACCTTATTGTTATGCGATATATAAAACCATGTGCGCTCCTTTTCTTTACTCTTCGTTGATGAAGAATGGCGAAATTAATGGAAGACCTACGTTAATTTTCATCTTAAATAAATAAGAATTATTTATTTTTATTACTTATTTTTTAATTTTATAAATAAAAATAACTCAATTTAGTTTTGACGCGTGAAAAGTACAATTTTAAATTTGCCGGCACTTTAGCCTCGTCCTGTATTTTAAACTGCATTTTTCCCATAACTTTTTTTCAACCTTTTGCTGAACAAAAAACGTTGATTTTTCTGGTTTTCTAGAAGCTTTTGGTTTGAAAGTGTTAGGAGTTACTCATATTATATAGTATAAGGGGTGAAATTAGTTTAATTCAATACTTAATTTGAAGAAGAATTTTTGTGACAACTTAAATACTTTTCATCAGGATAAAAAAATAACGTTTTTGCTTTTTTATCTGCCATTATGGGTGTTTTGAATTTTTTGAAAAAAGGGCTCTAGGTAAGTTTACCTTCTTTAAATTCGCAAAATTTCAGAACTTTGATTCATTTTTATGTTCATATATCGTTGTTAAAGTGATACACATTTTTTTTAGTTTTTTGCTGACTCGAAAAAATGTACTACAATGTTAAAAAAAAAAAAAAAAAAAAAAAAAAATAAAATAAAAAAATAGAATGTATACTCTGGATAGGCTTCATCTTTCTTTAATATGGTAGTTCTTGGTCTATCTTGTTATACATGTTCCATATGTCAATAGAAAACAAAGGTTTCGACAAGGTGCATTTTGACGAAAAGGACCAATGCGTCTTGAAAGTATTCTCGCAAGTCATCAGCATTAGCTTAAAGTTCTTTCGAATTTCAAGACAGAAACTTACGAAGCTATTTGTAACATTATTTGGTGGAACAAACGCTAATGCGGCAATCATTCTGAAACATAGAGTAAAGTTTTGATAATTTATGTATTGCTGTTTTAAATCAAGATTATTGGTATACTTCTACAAATTGGAACATAAATTATAAAAGCACTCTCTTCTTTCTGTTTCTATACCTGATCTAACATTAAATACAGCATTCATCGCACTTTTTTCTAAGTCTTCTGGATTTTTTCCATTTATTCTGTTAAAAAGGTCACGAAAAAATCTTGTATATGTTGCTTCATTTTTGTTTGGGAGAAGGGCAAAGACACATGGAAAAATACGACCTCCTTGTACAGCATGTACAGAATAGACTTGAAAAATATTTCAGGGCATACCTTGAATTTTCCATCATAAAACCAATGCTCTGGTGTTGAAAGTAATTGGAGTATTTATTGGGCCGAAAATATTAATATTCTTTCAAGATCTTTAGCACCACAATCATAAAGTAAGAACTGGTCACCATTTTCTGTACGTAGATAGCTCAGTTAGTAAAAAATCTTACTCCCGACCGTAAGATTGCGGGTTCAAATTCGGGTATCGCCCACTTAGCGTATGAGTAGCATTCGATTCGATTCGGTGCGATAAGTTTAGGTTGTCTGACCGAGCGGTTATTTACCGTAAGCTCAAATGGGAGCTCTAAGTACACCAGAACCAAACCCGTGTGAATCTTCTGAAATAAACCAGCTTGAAGCTTTTTGTCG
>JAUZNK010048945.1:0-16163 GCA_035046665.1 Euphysa ruthae
AACGACGTTCTTAACATTTATTTTGTAATATTTTTATTGATAGTGAATAAATACTTACTTACTTACTTACTTACTTACTTACTTACTTACCAATATTTACAATATTGTTGTGGGGTTGTCATTGCGGGTTGTCATTGTCGGGTTGACATTATCGGGTTGACATTGCAGGGTTGTCATTGCGATATCAATAAAACTACTTTCAAATTTCGTTTGTGTTGGTGCTGTTATCTTCTTATAGTCATCATAAAAATTTGGTCATATATTTTTAAAAAAAGCTTCATATATCTCAACAACATCAATATATCTCTATTATAAATACATATACAGGAAAAATAAACATATACAATCAATGTACTCAGGGTATAAAAAATATATATACATGTATAAAAATTTGGAAAAATAAACATAGATATCGTGTCTACCATAAGCTTATTATTTTACATTATGTAAACATTATGTCAAAAGTTATTTTGACGATCAAAATTGTCTACTTTAGGAAATTTTCAACATAAGGGCAGTTTTTTGTAATGAATGTCCACTTCAAGTTTCAAACGCGTTAAATAAACATAAGAGTTGATTAAATTTTTCATTATACAGAAAAATAATTATGTGAGGGATTTGTTATGTAGCTACATTTCACTGTTCTATGTGCAGTATTCAAATCTATTTTGAATTTAGAAGTTATTTAGAATTTGATAACATAAAAACAAATATATTTATTTTGTTTAAAATTTTGTTAATGGTTTTTTCCCTTGCTACTTGGTGTAATTAACATGTAGTAGATGGTCATGGCCTTGGCGCAATAGTCAGATATGTAAAATGTTAACTTTGTTAAACATATTTTTTGTGTATTTATGATTAAATTAATAATAAAGAAAGCTCTAGTGCTTAAATAAAATAAATTCACATTTTATTTTTTAACCATACTTGTGATTAAAATAGCTAGAACGGAAACGTCTTACGGTCCCTAAACGTCCACTTTTGTTAATCAAATTTTGTATTAAAAACGACTGGCTTGATACAACAATCAGGTTTTCTAAAATTTTATTAACAAATTATAACTTTGATTAAACTTTGATTAAATGCAATAAAAAGTTACTGATGATCAAAAATTCTGCAACTTTTTCAACAAAAGTTTCAACCAATAGATTCTAGCAAATCAAAAATTTGTTAACAATCCCTAAACCATAAAATTTAAAAAAAATTAATTAAAAAAATCATTTTCTTAAAATGATCTTATTTAGATGACAGTATAAAAACATTGAGGGAAAAATAGTCGACAAAAAAAATCACCATTGTCTTTGGTCTCATTTTCTCATGAAGAAAATAGCATAGAAGGCAAATTAAATTTACTGAAAGATAGTGATATTTATCTGAAATTGAGAGAGGATGTTCTCAGTAAATTAGATAGAAAAGGAGCAGTCTGGTGTCTTTTGGCTATTTACACTCTGTAAATGTAAATTTTGATGGAATTTAAAAAAAAAGCTAATGTTTTTCGCTAGTGCACCTTTCCCTTCAGATCCCTATCTATTTAAGATTTTCAATCGAATGGCAATGATTCTCTTGTTTACTGTGAAAACTTATTTTTTTATGCATATTTTTACTTAAGTTACTTATATATTCAGTTATGGAATAGTGAAATCTTGTATCAAAGTTTTTCGTGAATAAGATTTAGCTATAAATAAACTAATAACATTTTGTAAATCAATTTCTGGCTATCAAATTTTAGCTAAGCAGAAGTTAATCAAAGATAAGTGACCGTTGAGCAGAGTTTTGCCTAATTAACGTACTTATATATTTGGTGTGGAAACCTCTGACAGTCCCTTAATGAATATATAATTTTTGTTTTTGCTTGCTGTTTGAATCTCAATAGATTCACTTTTGGTTTGAAGGTTTGCTGTTATCTAACGTAATTTATAGTTTAGAACTTTCCACTATTTTCTTATTTTTTTATGAATTTTCAAAAAATGTGAGGCTGCTAAGGAATGCTAAGTCAAGATGGTTAAATCTTTGAATGTTACATGTTACTTTAAAAATATGGGACGTGTAATTTTACTAGTGATTGTTTTCTAAGATAAATTGACACATACTTTATTTTGCTCTAGTCTAAAATTTTAAAAATAAGCAACATAGTCTTTATCATGTTATGGTTGTTTAGATTTTGAGAATGAAACATTAATTTATTAATTTAAGAATCAATTAATTAATTTAATTTAATAACCTATTTGATAATGCCATTTTACAAACACAATATTAATACAACATGTTTCATAAATGGTTTAGTGAAAATCGTGAATAATTAGAGTTATTATTAATATATATATTTTATATTTATTCTATTTATATTCTGCACGGAAATTGCATTTGACTTTATGGTTAACAAGTTTTGACTTCTTATTTTAAAGCTTGGCCAAACTTTCCAGTTTTTTTCTTTCTTAGAATATGATTTACTGCGATCTATTTTGGAACATGTGATGATGAATGCAGGTGGTGAGCATCCTCAGGTATTAATGCTTTAAATACTATTTGTTTTTTCATTGTTGAATGTTATCAAGTGTTGATTAATTAAGTCTTGAATAAATAGGGATGTGAAATATTTGGAATATCAGAATGGATTTAGGGAAACCTTCCGATTATATTCAGTTTGTGAAAAAAATACTGCAAATAAAATAATACTATTTTATTTTAAATTTGAAAGTAAAATTCCATTCCCATTATTCGGGATCATCACCAAACTATGATAGTGATGATGATATTAAAATGATGGCACTACGTCTTTTTGAAGAGAACTAAATATTTACATGACAATATATACAAATTACTTATATATGTAGCTGTATATTTAAATACAAAATACATCCTAACAGGAAGTCAGACGGTATATGTTCGAAATAGATTCAATTGATCATTTCATAGACCCTCTATTTTAAATTTTAAATAGTGTAAATGATAACAATAAATAGAATAAGATGTGATGTTAACACTATTATTACTTCTTTGAAAAAACTATACTACTACGTATAAATTAAAATATAATTTTTAAACTTATATGTTTAAGGACTTTGTGGTCTCACTTAATTTTTTATATGTAAAATCTTTCCGTAACTTTACTCCTCTTAACTTACAGCAGACACTCTTTTAGCTTTGATTTAATAAACGGAAGTTTGAAGTTGTTAGTAACTTTATTAGATCTCAATCCTATACTTAGCAGTTTTTTGGAATGGAGAATAAGAATTTTTAGGTAAAAATCTAGATTTAAAACGCCGCATAAACCTTAGCACCTGTTAAACGTTGATTTGGTCGAAACTTTCATTTCTAGCATCAGTAACTTAGAACTTTCATGTTTTCTTTTAAAATTTAAAACTCGGCATGCTTATATTTTTTTTGAAGTCTTATAAATACTTATAAATACTTCCCGAGCTATATTTGAATAGGAAAAAACAATGAAAAAAACCATACAATAATTTTTGTGAAGTAGTATTTTAAAAAGACTTACATTTATATAAAAAGTCTCTATCCTCCTAGATAATTTTACTTCTATCGTTCTGATATAGTTGCTCCAGCTCAAGTTCTGATTAATTAAAACAAAATTTCATTGAATCTGTGTTTTTTATTTCTATTTTGTCATGCAGGAATTTAGAGATAAATTTTCTGAAACTCCTTTTTTATGAAATAATATAAATTTGGTTTTATCACAATTTAAGGAAAGTTTATTCAAATTAAACCACTGTAAGTTTAATTTTAGTTCTTTATTCAAGTTATGGAAAACTTTTTTGATATTGCTTTTTAAAAAACAAGTTGGTGTCATCAGCAAACGTAATAGTAGATATACATAAGATAAGATTTGAACCTATACATATCATTTACATATATTAAAAGTAATAATGATAGAGTCTTGAGGAATCCCACACATGTTATCTAAAACCCCAGTAGTTTTAAGTTTTACAAACTGCTTCCTGTTTTTGAGGTAACTTTTGACCCATTCAAGGATTTTTCCTGTTATACTATAATGCTGCATTTTTTACAAATGAATATCATGTTTAATTGTGTCAAAGGCATTCGAAATATCTGTAATAACGCCAAGTACAAACTTTTTTCAAAAGTGTTGTAAATTTCTTTATTTACTTTTAAAATAGCATGTTCGGTAGAACACCCTTTTTTGGAAACCAAACTGTTATGATTATTTGAAAAAATTTAAATACCCTATAATAAATAATTCTCTCAAAAACTTTGGAAAAACAAGAAGTAAAGATAAAGACTGGTGATTACATGCAAGAGTATGATCATTTTTAAAAATAATAAGCAAGTCAGGAAAAAGCATGTTATTAAAAGATTTACTCAAGACATGAAATAAAAGTTTTTATATACTACCAACTACATTAAGAAATACATTATTAGTAATTTCATCAAAATCACTAGATTTTTTATGTTTCATAGAAAAAATTGCATCGTTATGTTCATTGGAGTACTTGTTGAAAGTTATTAATAGTTTTCCCATTTTAAGTTAATATTTTAGGAATTACATCATTTTTTACTTATTTCCTACCAATTATTTCATTTAACACGAACCAAGTTTTTTTTTGCATTTGATTTTGACTTGATAACTAGATTCGAATAATAATTTACTTTAGCTTGTTTAACCGCCTTGAAAACAGTGTTTTGTATACGTTGTAGTTGTGTTCATTGTTAAAACGAGGTTTTAGAAACTTATAAATCTTTGTTTTCGCCTGGAACTCTAACTGATTTAATTGGACAAGTATCATCAAAGATTGTCTTACTTAATTCTTACTTATTCGTGTAGGCTTATTAATTGAAGGAAACATATTGGTTTTTACTTTGTCTATTTGGTACTGTAGTGTATTTTACTTTTAGTTTTTCTTCATTTAATTTGAGACTATTTATCACAAAAGAAAAAGCAGCCTTATTAAAACAGTTTTTATTTCAGCAAGAGAGATAACTTTCACATGAGAAAATTCAAAAACACAAACTTGAAGATTTATAGATTTTTTTTAGTTTTTGTTCCTAAAAGAAAAACTAAAAATTACTGAGGAGAATTTTTCTAGCATTATCAAAACACTTTAATAGGTTCTAAAAATAATTTTTTGATAACAAATTCTTAAACATTGTCATACTTGATAAAAGAAGATTTTCTACGCAAATATAAGATTTTAAAAGGATATCAAACAACTATTTGTCAAAATGATTATGACCATTTGCTACACATCTCGACAAGAGTAAACCTCAAAAACTAAAAAATTAAACTTGGATTTTTCTTGAAATGTCCACTGCAAAAGCACAGATGTCAATAAGAATTTATGATTAAATGATTCCATTTCAGTACCCATGGCTAAATCATGAGGACATCTGCAATAGTAAAAAATCACAACCCAAACAATCTGCAAAAAAAAGGATAAATGTTTCAGTGCAGATAAAATTGAACAAAATAAGGTATTTTTTTATTTAGTAATTTAAATTTAATTTTTTGTCAAAAAAAAAAATCTTTTCAAAAAGGCAGGCACATTTTTCTAAAATATTTTCTTTGCACCCTAATTAATTATTAAAATTGGCCTCTGATTGTGGTCCAGCATTAATTTCTTTTCGTATTTGCTGAATAAGGTAAAAAATTTTGACATTAGATAATCAATTTTTTGGTGTTTTGGCGATGTCAGTCTTCAACCGCTTTTTTTTTTTTTTTTTTTTTTTTACCTCCTTTTTTGTCTTTAAATTGGTACAAAACTTTTTTGTCTTTAAATTGGTACAAAACATAATTTTATTCAAAATTATTTTAAAAAAATTTAAAAAAAAAATCCAAACTTTCAGAACAGCTTAATTTTTTATAAATATATACCTTCCCTAAAAAATTTATCATCATCATCATCATCTTCATCATCATCCTAATTATCATCATCATCATCATCTAAATTATCTTCATCATCCAAATTATCTTCATCATCATCATCTAAATTATCATCATCATCATCCAAATTTTCATAATCATCATCATCCAAATTATCATCATCATCATCCAAATTAACATCAAATTATCATCACAATCAATCACCAACAACCATTATTTATCATTATGTTTATTTACGTATGCTTTTGCAGCAAACACTAATGAAATCTTCTGAAGGTATAAGTGATAATTTTTTTGTTTATTTAGAAATAACAGAAATTGTACATCGGCTTTTCACAGTCATTATAAAGATGATAAAAAAAATACCATAAAATTAGGACGCTTAAATCCTGAAAAAACTGCTGTCAATCAAACTATACTCAAATCTTATGCACCAATAAAAATTAAAAATGGTTTTTCAACTTATGAAATAAATGAGAAATCAGAATTTGAAGATGACATTAACATTAAGGAAAGAAGTGAAAATTTCTTAGATTCACTTGAATACAATAAGAATTTTAAAAAGTCTGTCCGAATTGATGAAAATGAAGATTTAGTTGACAGTCGTGAAATCATGGGTGATAAGTTACGTTTGGAATTTTATAAAGAGAAATATAAACGTGAAAAGGCTTTGCGATTGATTGCTGTGGCAAAAACTAAACAGTTAGAAATGGAGAAATTATCTCTAAAGGATGAAAATGACCAATTAAAAAAGACGCTGGTAACTATATTTTGGTTTTTGTAGTTTTAAACTGTTTTAAAACGTTATCATTTTTTCATAATTATCTTTAAAAGTTTTTTGCTCTGCTATACAGCTGGAGCTCATTTCGCAACAACGCAAAAAATTCTTTATAATAAGGAAGGTTTTTTTGTTGACTCAAATTTCTGAACCAAAATCCATGCCTATTTTTTTGTATTTTGTCTCGCCTTCCCTTATTTTTTTGATAATATTTGAACTGTAGAAAATAATTCAATCGAGACAGTAAAATATATCTGTTGTTAGTTACCAAATCAAAATTAAATTCAATACTGTACACAGAGAATTTTATTTAAATGTTTAAAAAAGAATCATTAACATTCTATTATAATGTAAGCATCAAGTTGTTTTAATATTAATTTCGTGTCTTTAAACAAAGGTGAGTTTTTCATAAACTGTAAGTTAAATTTAAATTCATTTTTAATTGAAATACATTTTTAATTGAAAAATATTTTTCATTGTTTTTAATATTGAAAGAAAACTTACTTCTATCTACAGCCTTATTGTATATTATCACTGGTGGCATAAGAAAATTTGTTTTTACTGAATTCTGTTGCAGTTTTTTTCTATCATCAAATACCATATATCACTTTTAACTTTTGACTTGCCAACAAACTTGCCATCCTTTCACAAACCTTTATATACTGATGAAATTTTATTTACCCAGAGAAAATATTCTTTCTTACAGTTTTATTGAGATTTTGTTATCAAATAACTCCTTTCAGAATTTGTTAAAGTTTTTTGGTAATGCCGGTATATGTATGTATCTTCAATTACTTTTTGTTTATTCTTTTAGGAATACAACTTACAAAAATCTATAAATCTTCCAGTTTTGGGTACGTATGTTTTAAATTTTCTTGTGTGAAAGTAATGAAGTAAATGTAAAATTCACTACAGCACCAAATGGATATCAAGTAAAAAACCAATATATGACATTTTTTTATTTTGTTATCTCTTCAAAAAGATGTAGTTCCATCATTTTAATATCAACATGAGTATCTGGTTTGACGATGATACGCAGTAATGGAAATGAAACAATTTCAAATGTAAATTTAAAATTATAAATAAAATGAAATTAATATTTAAGTTATTTGTAAATATAAATTTAAAATTATAAATAGAATAAAATTAATATTTAAGTTATTTTATTTTTTTATTAAACGCTGCTTTTAGCTTTTATTCTTATTTTATTTGGATTTTTTTGTGAAGTTTTAATTAATTTCCTCAAAAGTCGCTTTGTGGGAAGTGTCTTATTTAAGTACTACAGGAATGCCAAGTATGTACATATTCCTTTTGTTTACTAGGGTCTGGGAAGAATTTAGAAGACGAAAATGTTTTAGAGAGCATCGAAGCTTCTTTTAAACAGTTTGAAAATTTTCTTGACATGTTGACAGAACTAGGGTATGGATTTATTTGTTATTGAGCAATCTGTGGTTTCATTTTTTTCACCTCTTTGGCTGTTTTTGAATGGCTAGTTTTTTTTTTTTTTTTTTTTCTTTAGTATTAACAGAAATTTTGTGAAAAAAAAAGCATTTGAAAAGCTTTATAAATAATATTAAGAAGTAGGTTCTCGCTTAATGAAGCAAAAATTAGTAAAGTAATATCTCCTAAATAATTTCATTCAGACAACTTGAATTGAGATCTAGATTTTTTACAAAATCTAATTTAAATTTAATTTTTTCTGATTTTAAATTATTTTCTAGACTGGGTGATATGTGCACAAGCTTACTGAAGACAAAGGAAGGAATCTAAAGTTTTATATATTTTTTTTTTTTTTTTTGGTGTGCCTGCTACTTATAACAATTAATTTTGTTAGTTTGATATCTATTAATTCATGTAAAGTTAAATCAAACGGAAAAAACAATAAAAAAAAAAAAACATGTTTTGTTCTAGTTTTTTTCTTTAATTGAAGAGCACTCAGATCACACTCTTTTTATAGCAAATCTGATAAAATTACCTCTTCTTTTTAACTCTGTCAGGGAGTTAAACACTATAATGAAATTTCTCTCTGCATAAAAAATTTCGATTGGAAAAAGGCTACTCTTTTTCTGTTATTTTTGCTCTTTATACATTAATTCATGTTTATTATTTTATTTTACGAAATAATTTTTTTTCTGTTATGATCTTAATAGGTTTTATGTTTGACATTACTTTGTTTACAACTTCCATGTATGGAATTAGATTGTGGTTGAATTTTTGATAAAACATGTAAATAAAATCTAATAAAAGCTCAAAATTTCTCACATGATTTGAAATAACTTTTAAAATCTTGTGTGAATATATTTCTAATACTACTTACTATATAAGTATGCTGAGAATATACTGAATCCTTCCTAATCTGTTGTCATTAGTTATAGTTTTATGGTATTTTGAGAGGGAAAAGCTTTTGATAGGCTGAAAAGCATTTTAGAAATATTTTAGCTTTTATTTATTATTTTAGTTTTTTAAAACATTTGACATAATTTTATATGTATTACTTGTATATAGTTAGGATAATTCTATTTAAATGTAACTTGTGTCTCTTTTATTTTATAACTATTTCTGTAATAAGAGTTATACCTTCGGTTTTGCTTTAAATTTTATCATTGTTATTACTTTGGACCGTAGTATAAATTTTCAAACAATATTATCGTATTGGTCTACCTGCCTTTTTTTTAACGTTCTAATTTCTAAACCAGTCAAATTTAGTCAAAAATCTGATAAAATAAGTTAACCATTGTTTTAATTTTATGTGGCCACGCAGTAAAATTTTGTCTAAATATCCAAGCTAACCTAACGGAAGGTCATACTTTATCCATACTTTTAAATCTCACAAATTTAGGCCACCAAAATTAAATAATGATATAAAGCACTACTTCTGATAATATTTTCCGTGGTAATTTTTTGTTGATAGTCTATTAGTGACTAGAATCTGACTTTAAATCTAGTTTTGAGTTATACCTTAAAAGTTGTTTTTTCACCTGTTTGATGGTCACCTGGGAATTCTTATAAAATATTATCTTTTCTTCAAGCTTTTTAGATATAGGCTCTTATTATACGGTAAGATTTGGTACATTGTCTTTTAAATATGTTACGTAAACTGGGATAATTCTTATTCTTTCGACACTTGCATAATTTATATATATGTATATTTTTTTTTTTTCTAAATGTTGAGTGCTTTTTCATCCAATCTTTAAGACTTTAAATAGCCATAAAAGCACTTGCTTCACTTTAGTTTAACATAATCTTCTTATAGAATTAGTTTTTGTTCCAATTTTTTCCTGCCTGGTGTTAAAATGACTTGAAATTATTCATTATCTGCTTATTTACTTTGTATTTTATGTCAAACAGTTAATACAATAGTGAAAATTTTATATCTTTTTTTAATATAAAAATAAGAAGATGAAATACAAATACAATATATATAATATAACATTTGTGTTGGGAATACATGAAGAATAAAATGGGAGTTGACACTGACAAGTTGCTAGAAGAAGTACTCAGCCTAAATACTGTATGTCGCTTTTTTTTTTTTTTTTTTTTTTTTTTTTCTTTTTTTTTTTTTTGTGTCCTGAAATTCTAAACTATGCTAATAAACACTAATTCATATTATTCTTGAGTATTTCTACAAATAAATAAATAAATCTTTTTGGCCTAAATATAATGACTGCTACAAATAAAAGTTCTGTTACAAATCATGATATTAAAAACTTGTTCCTTAAACATTAAAAAAAATTAAAATTAAAAGACAAAAAGTATAAAAAAATACATGCTTACTTTACTTAACACTAAAAAAGACTATTTTTTTCAATTAAATCCCTGATTTCAGATGCGGATAATTCTAAATTAGTACCAAGCTCTTCCCTTGAAAATGCTCTTACCCCTTTATCAATAATATCTTATTCTTTAAAGATCTAAGATTTCTATTCTAAAATCTAAGGTCTATTAGTTATAATACTATAAATGATGATGTTGTAACTATAGTTTGAATTTAGTTTAAAACCTTGCTTTTAATTAATTCTTTACAGAACGTAAAGTTTCACTGGAATGATTTCCTGTTTAAAATTTTAGGGAATTTCAAAGAGTTCAAAAAAATTTTTGAAAATTGCCTTAATAAATATGGTGCTCTAAAATAAATAACTGTTTTGTGTGTCCTTTTGTACTTCTTATTTAATACCACACAATAACTTGCTCAAGTTAACGAACAATAACTTGCTCAAGTTAACGCACAAAAAGCTTTAGCTTTTATTAACCAACATAAGATTTTTTATGTTTTTTTTTTCAAGCAACTTATATGGCATTTATATCATATTTAAGACATATAATTTAATCTAACAAAGTGAGGTCAGCTCTAATTCCTTTAAGGACGGCATAATAACTAATGTGATTGCATAAAAATGCGTGCAAATCCAACTTCTGGCGATTTAAAAATAAGAATATGCAATCAAAAAGCCATTCTTTTGTTTCATTTATCATTTAAGGCTTGTATTTGTGCAATTCATTCATTCATTCAATTCAATTCTTTGCCTTAATTTTAGTTTTAATAACAATCTGTTGTTTAATGGTAATTTTATCTTCAATGATAAAATTATAATCCATTCCCAGAAACCAAAAAAAAAAAACTTCACATGACTGACAAGGACACAATACAACAAAATATAATTAAGCCGATGTGTTGCTGCATTGCACATGACATAAACTAAACTTCTAATGTATCTAAAGAAGTGGTCTATTAAATCTTGCAGAGTTCTTAAGGTAGGCTATAGAAAGGTATAAAATATACTTAATTTCTAAATAAATTTTTTTATCTGGTTACCATAAAATAGAATGTTAATTTTTTTGTTTGATATATTTTCAGTTAGTCTCAGTATATCCCTCACTATGCCAAAATTTCGTTGAAAAAAAATGGACATAAAATTAAATTATCACTTATTAGATTATTGATATTTCATAAAGAGGAACTATGTTTAAAAATTGTTTTATCCAAATTTACAGTCAGTATTAATAAGTTAATGTTGGTTTGAGTGACATTTCCTGCTAGTAATTCCTAATAAATCTAAAAGCATACTTTTTCATTTTAAATTTAATTTTCATTGCAGGAAATTCCCATTATATACTTTGTTAGCAACTCATAATGACTTTTTTTTCTATCAGCAATTCCTATTCTGATTCAACGTATTTCTGGTACCAGTTTGTAATTGGAGTGTAACTACATTGTCAAGTAGATTATGTCAATTTTGTACCTTGGAATAATTTCCATGTACCCTAAAAATGGTTTAAAAATTTACATAAAAAGATCAGAATTTGGCAAAAATAGCATGGTTTTAATCATTATGGTTTAACACTCACATTTTTTCTAAAATCATTTTAAAGAAGAATTTTTTTTTCAATGAAAAAAAAATCTGAAAATAAAACTTTTTTTTTGCTTGAAAAACCAAACATATAACATTTTGCAAACAAAGAATATTACTTCATGATTTTAGGTTCTTTAGATTATATCTCAATTTTTTAAGGTATTTTCAACAGATTTTTGTTATTACATTGCAACTTTACAACAGATTTTTAAATTTCGAATTGAGATTAACTCAAAAAATTTAAACTAGACTTCATATGTGCTTTTATTATAATTTAAAAATCAAATTTGAATGAAGGTTTGACCTTTTTAGATTATCGAGAAAGTCGTTGCAGAAAATCAACATTTTCAGAACTTGTTAAAGATTTTAGATAAACGTTTATATGCTTATCAAGCTGCTGAAAGATCTACTAAAGAAGGTATCTAACAACATTTTTGGCTGAATATTTTTTTTAGCAATAACATGATAGAATCACAATCTATCAAAGATCAATAATTGTTGTGATATTAGTGTTTATAAATTAATAAGGATCTCAAAATTGAATAAATTTTGATCAATTGAACCAATCATGAAGTTTATTGTGTGCAAAATGAGTATGTTTATAAATATATATAAATATAACTAATATTATATAGATATATATTTTTCATTTTCATTATAAAATTGATTGACTGAAGTTGATTTACAGCTAGATTTCAGGTACTTAAGAAATGAAAATTTTACTATTTTAAAATTTTTAGAAATGGAGTCTCTTCAAGAAATCGTATCCAATCATCAAAAGATGCTGATAGACCATTCCAAACTAAGAGGTATATGTGATAGTTATTAGTTATTAAATTATTATTATTTTTATTAAATGTTAATTTAATTTATTAATAATTTCATTTAATAATTAATTTTTATTAATTCGTCAACCCAATAAATTTTTTTAAAAAGTTTACTTAGCGTGTAAAATTTATTAATTTTTGTTTTGGATTTCTCAGTTGGTATCTCTTAAAATAGTGTTCAAATATTAATTTAAATATGTGTTGTAGCCTTCTTTTATGACTTCCAAGCTTTGAAAAAAGAATTTTTTTTACTTAATGATATTTCTGCCTTCTACATTAGTCTGAGTTGCAAAATTAGCTGGGCGTCGTCTTAGTTGCGCGAAATATTTGTTTTTATAGATGAAAGTTTAGAATTAAAGAATTCAGTTAGAGAGTTAGCAGAGAAAGAAAATGTTTTGCAGCAGGTTTATATCTAATTTATAAAAATTGCATATGATTTAGTTTGTTATATCAGTTCAATTAAAAAAAAAACTGTTTCTATAAAGTTCCTATTTGACCAACGTAGCGTCTCAAAGACCAGTGTAGGTAGCTTTTAAAGATCAGTGTAGCCTCTCAAAGACCAGTGTTATGTCTCAAAAACCAGCGTAGTGTCTCAAATACTCAAATATTGAACCTATAGTCATTCCATGTTTTTAGTCTGATAATTTTATTGTTTACATGTTTTTTTATATATTTTTGAATTTCTTTTTTTTTTTTTATATAAAAACAAATGTTGAATTGTATGACAAGGCAGGCATTTTTTTATGTAGAGGATACGTGATAATGACGAAGGTTTCATCGCAAAAATAACTCAGTTGCAGAATAAGCATTTGAAAGAAATAGAAACCATTCAAAGTCGATCAGACAAATTGGGTAAGGAAGCTGTTATTTATATAGATAGTATTTCCTTCTGTTAATTTTTTAATTGACGGGATCATATTAAGATATGTAAAACAAGATGCAGTATTCAATTACAAAAAATGGGCATTTTTGAGAGATGGTATAACGTTTTTAAATCTTGACTCATCATACAAAAGACTTAAAATCCATCTGTCTATATTATTTTTTATATCCATTATGTCCAATTATTTAGTAGATATAAGATTACTCTGAGAATTATCTGCATTTATGTGTTCGTAAAATTTTTTGGAAAATTTTGTTCCAGACACACCCTTTAACTACAAACCACCACCTAATTCACCATTATAAGGGCCATTTCTTCTTTATTACGTTCTAAAAACATTGATTCTCGATAGGCAGCAATGACGCAAACGTTCATCAGGCTGCTATTTTTTAGGTATGTTTACAGCTAAAATTTTTAGAAATTTTCTTTAATAAAAGATTAACTGCTACTTAGCGGATCAATTAATTTTTTAAGCTAATTCTTAACCATAAGTTTTTATGGAAAAAAAATTATAATATTAAATTTCAGATTTTTGCAACTTTCAGATTTATGCTACTAAGATTTTCAGATTTTCTTGTAGCCTTATAGAGTTTCAGATCAACCTTTATGGAATTTGACTTTTTTCATGGGAAATTTAAATTTTTATGGTTTGGTGCATCAAAAATTTCCAGAATATCTTTGACAGATCCAATATTAACTTGAAGTTAATATATAATAAAAAGTGAGCATTTGATATGACAGGGAAATGCTAAACCGAAGGGCACATATGTCCGGAAGAAAAGTTCTCAAATTTTAACTTAAGTAAAGCAAGTTTTTTAACACTTATTTGTAAATGATTATCTTTGTAACGGTTTTTTTTTCTCCGCTATTCACCCTTCACAAACATGTGTACAATAAAAATGGTAGTTATTGCATTTTAGCTAATTGCTTTTATCTACATAGGAAAAATGTATTGTCTAATGACTAAGGAAATTTCTTGTTCACCAGGTTTTAGATTTGCTGCTGTTTTGATATTAAATGTGAAATATGAATACTGCATTTAAGTGTAAAATAATTGTTTGTTAAAATTGATTTTTAAAAAATAAATTCTATACGTTCTCATTAAATTTTTTTGTACATAAATAATTATCCAATTTTGGAGATCATGAAAAATTTGCTCAAAATTTTTGACCACTTTCCAAAATCTTGTCTTTTTTCTCATTTTAGTTCGAGATGAAATATCAATTTATAAAAAAAGGTTAAATGATATCAATCAGCTTGTAAATTGCTTAGAGAAAGAGATCACTGATAAAGAAAGGCAAAGAAAAAACGAAGTAGCAAAGATTAAACTTGAGGTATTACGCCATTGGTTTTTCTGAAAATAGCGGATTTGAATTTTTTTAATTGAAATCTGCTCATTACTTTTTACAAAATTTTACCCACCTGTGGATTTTTTTTTTGTTGTTTTTTTTTGACACTGGGCTCAATTTTTTTGTTTTCATTCTGTTTGAATTAAAGTACCATAGAAGGCATCTACTAACCCAAATACCTTTCAGTCTTGTTTTTATTCTTGTTTTTACTCATGTTCAATATTGATACAGAGGAATATGCCCAGGAAATTGCTGTCGTGTAGGTTGAATATCTATTCCACTGTCTTCTGCCTGAGATTTACTTTATATCTATAAGGCAACCATTCAACCATTTGTTTAATATTACTACCATATTTGGGCCAGAACCTCTCCTTTATATCTACATCTTCTTGATCAAATTGAGAATTGCATACTCAACCTTGTTTGTCCTGATCTTTGTTCATAGCTTAAATCATTTTCCCATAGCTGAAGTTTTTCCTCGTTGTCACTGTTTTGTATGTATTTCTCTGTTATGATGATTTGAGTGAAGTAACAACTTCATTTAAGACTTTCATCACTTAAAATAGATTTCAACTCCTACTTCCACTTTCTATGTTAGAAGGTCTTATTGGTCCCTGTATTTTTCTATGTTAGATGGCACTGTCTGTTTGGCACCTGCAACTTGTTTATCCATTGAATGTATCAAATTTGGGTTCTTTCAACATATACTATATTAATTACTAGACAATGTACTTAGAATTACTTTGTATTTTTGTTGTTTTTTTTTTGTCATGATGAAAGCGATTTTTGTTTATATTTTTCTCTTACCAACCATTTTTAGTTCAGAAGAAATTTTTTGCAGGATCATCCCTAGAACTTTCTTTGTCAGATACCTGTAAAATAGTTACTTTCCATTCATGTACCCAATCAAGTAAATTTTTTTTTAGTTGATACCTGGAATTTAAAGTTTCTTCCCATTAGTCTTATTGTATTTTATTGTATTGTCTTATTGTTTTTCACTTTTCCCTTTTTATTCCTGTGGTCTTTTTTCATCATTTTCATCAACATTATATTTTTTCATCATTTTCTTACCCTTTTCACCAACATTATATTTTTTCATCATTTTCTTACCCTTTTCA
>JAUZNK010048956.1:14028-24886 GCA_035046665.1 Euphysa ruthae
TTAGTAATTACTTGCTTGCTTCTTGTTAGATTATTACTTGTTTCGTACTTGTTTCGTACTTGTTTCGTACTTGTTTCTTACTTGCTTCTTATTTGCTTCTTATTTGCTTCTTGCTTCTTATTTGCTTCTACTTGCTTCTTTGTTGCTTCTTATTTGCTTCAAAATGGTTTTTTACTTGCTTGCTTCTTACTTGCAATTTACAAACTCACTCGTTATTAGCTTTCCAAATTTTTGCATGGAGTAGTAGCTAATTATTTAACTAATAATAGCAGTATATATAACTAATAAGTAACTATAACAGTAATTACTATAACTAACTAATAAGTTTGGAGTGCTGGTTATTTTGAAAATTTTATGTGGCTCAATCATCTGCATTCAAAACGTCATTTAAGGCCTAAAAAATCATTTTTGACATTTTATCGAAGTTCACTCATTACCTTTTTTTTAGTCTTGCGTTAAGGTAAAGGTCATTAGTGGAATCTTTTGACCTGTTTGGCCACTTGTTTTAACTTTTCGTTTCTCAGCCCTAGACCGATCTCAGACCTTAAAATGACAAAAAATTGTTCTAAAAAAGTTACACTCTGATTATGCTGATATTTTTTTATTATATGAAATGAATGTTTCAATTCTGTTGAAGTTTGGTTTTTTGTTTGAGAATATTGTCTGGGTTCTGTACCTAAGTCTTAGAAAAAGTCAGCTTTTGTCCAAAAAGGATATTTTTTCATTCATCTTGAAAATTAAGTTCCGATTCTGCTCAAGTTTAAAAACATTTCTGATAATCTTTGATTTTATTTGAGAAGAAGAATCTGTGAAATGTTACAACCTTTTGCCATTATAATTTCCAGTCCATTAGTTACTAAGTGCTTGTTTTTACTCTGTATATTAAGATAAAATAAAATCTTGTTTTGATAATTTATGGGGTTCACTAGTGGTGAGGATGCTTCTTTGAGTTAAATAATGTAAGGGAAGCCTACTTGGCCATCTTCAGAACTTATTTTATGAAACTAGGAGACTATTAACGGCATCATGTTTTGGTCTTTTGTCATTAGGGTTTATATAAAAAATTTGTGCTTTGTTTTAATTAAAATTATAAATTAGTTTGGTTTTTTTAGGTGGAACTTTGTTCTTAATTTGATTAAGATATTTTAAGTCACTGCTTGCTGGAACTTTTTTGATTTAGATATTTTCTGAGATTTAATTTGTTTGAGAATAATAACATGGATTTGTAGTGGGAGTTACATGGTTATATGGGAATTTCATACTAGCCGTGTTGTGTTGACGTAACCTAATATTTGTTATTTAATACATATTGCTCAATAAGGAAAAACTTTTGATTTTTTTCAATTTGCTTGCAGAAGTTTTGTAATTGGTTGGGTTCTCGTGAATATCTGAATATCTGTTTTAAAGTATTAATTGTTGACATAAATACTTCTGAAAAAATATTTTGGTTTTTATGTAAGACTCGAAGTTTAAATTTTGAGTCATCAATTTTGCAGGGGAAAATATAAAAGCCAGTTGATGTTTTTTTTTTTTTTTTTTTTTAATTATTTTTCTAAAAAAAAACTTTTGCGGAAAAGTCTTTGTTTGTTTTCAATATTCATTCATAGTTTTAATTCATGAAGTTAAGAATTAATGAGTAAAATTGCATGATGAAATTGCAGTTTTCAAAAATTACCCGTTAACCCAATTTTAGTAAATGATTAAAAAAAAAGTTTTTAATTTTTCTCTGAAAGCATTTTTTTTTTCTTTTTTGACATAAATTAGCTTTTAATGATTGGAAAATTATAGTTTAATCCAGATTTCCTTTTTATTTTGTTTGAAAAATATTGTTCGGTCCAGATTTCTTTTTTTACTTAATTAAAAATCTGGGCAAAATTTAGTTAATTTGAATTAAGATGAGGGTTAATTAGGCAAAAAAAAAACATGACAAGAATACAAAGTATTTAGAGTCATTTTGATACCAAAATCTGGCACCCAAATTCTAAAATTATGTAGAATATAAGCTAATAAATATAGGCTATAAATATTTTAAAAAATTAGTGTTATATGTCTAAGATACTGCTTAGATATCAAATGCAGTTATCCTTTTTAAGCGAATACATATCTACATGTCGTCACATGATATTGTTTCAAAACATTATTTGGAATTGAAAGTGAAAGTGAAAAGCTGATGAGATGTCGATTGTATTTATGTAGAATTCCTGATAAAACTACTGTAAAAAAAAAACGGTATTCTTTTCTATAGCATTCTTTTTTAAACATAACATTAACTGTAACTGTTTTTAAACAAAGCATTTATTTAAGGCATTCTTACAAAATGAGATACAATATTCTTACACTATTTCACCACTTAAAACGCCTTTAAAACCATAATTATGAATCATAATTTTAAAATTAAAGAAACATATGTATGATGAAAAGCTTACAGTTTTAAAAAAGGATTATCCTTCTTTTAATTTGACAAAAAAAATAAAAAACATCTAAGCTCATCATTTGCAGCATACACCAATCATGTTTGTTTAGACCAGCTATTTTGTTAGCTTTACAAGAAATTATTTCACAAGAAATTGTTTCCATTGTAATTAAAAGCTATCAAAAGTCTATTGTTTATAACATAGACATAGTAAATAAAACCATTACAAAGAAATATAACAGATTTTAAGGTTTTTAGAATAAGTTATACTCTTTAAAACTAACTGTTTAAAAAATAAAGTACATTTTAATTAATCTTCTGTGCAGGAGAATCAGATTACACGGCTAATAGTAGCACTTTTTATAATCTGCGAGTAAAATATATTGGTGAAATAAGAGGACCACAGCTATAATAAGTGGAGATTTAGCTATTCTAGAGTTATTATTTAGAGCAAAGTCAAAAAAAATTCTATGGTTTTACCCTAAACTCCATTGGTGTCCTTCAGCGTGTCCCAAATCCCCAGCTATTTTAGAGAGCATCTGCTCTAAGTATCGATCTTCTATAAAAACGTATGCCCAAATAACTCCTGGATATGTAAATGCAGATAAATTGTTGAAATTTGTTTTTTGTTATCGAGATATTTGTTATCGTGATATTTGGGTTAAAAAAGTAAAAATTATAAATGAAAATTAGAATTATTTGATTTTTCTCAGAATATCTTAATGACATTGTTAGAATTTTTGGGTTTTTTGCTAAGTAGATTTCACTTCATTATTTTCATTGTTTTTACACTATTTTTTTTTTTTTGTTATTTCAGACGTAAAGCTGAAGCACAAGCATCACAACTAGAATGCGAGTTAAAAAAGTTACGAAGTGAAGTTCATCTTACGCGCATTTCTGAAGTTCAGTCGAGGACTCAGATTAATGCTGGATTAAAAAATGAACGTGATCTTACTTCAGAGCTTGATCAACTCAGCTTTGACAATGATCTACTCCAACAAAAGTAACTTATTTTATGTTTTAAACATTTTTTTATGTTACCATTACCTACAGGATTCAACAGCAATATTTATCTCATTAAATAGGTTGTCTCCACAACTAGTTCATTCTATTTTGCAAGCATAAAAGATATTTTATGCTCCTAGAGAAATATTTCAAGACTTCATTCACTGTGACATTAATTTTGTCAAATAACGCTTTATTAAATTAAAATTGAAGCTCCGAAAATTTTTTGAAATTAAAAGTTTAAATTTTTCTTCCCCGTTTTTTCTAATATAAGAAATTAACTGATATTGTATCCAATGGCGAAATAATTTTTAGTAGGTTTAACTCGAGAAAATTTTGTTCCAACCTCTTAGTCTGCTTATTTATCCTAGAATATAAGAATTTGACTGAATTTGATAGGAAAATTGACTCCAATATTTAGTACTATTGAAATTACCTTGCATATAGTAAATTTTTCATGAAATATTTCAAAAAAATTTGATGGGTATCAGTATGATTTTTATTGAAAATTATTCCTGATGATTTGTGAATGCCAGTAATATTCTTAACAAAAGTCAGGCATGAGGTTCTATCCTTAATGCACCTTCAAAGTTGCTTTCAAAATTAAATTTTACTCTTATAATCGCTGGCCGTTAATAAAATGTATTCTCATTAAGTGTATTATCGGCTTTCATGAAAGAGCGCTCAAGCTCATAGTTGTGGTGGCTGTCAAAAATATAAAATTGTAATTTGAAAAATAAGTTAATCATTTAAAATGTTAATATGCAACATGAATTATTATTGTTGAAATATCAGGGAATCCAACAAGGTTATTTATGATGATAAGAAAAAATAATTTTAATGTGGTTTTTATGGCTTTTCCTTTTTTTGGTTTTGGTTATTTTTTCACATTAAAATAAGCGTAATCAAACAAAATTAAGGATTATTTTACTGTTTTATGCAAACTTAAAAAAAAAAAAAAAAAAAAAAATTCATCATCAAATGTAGTGATAAACAATGCTTTTGAAGATCCTGTTTCCGAATTACTGAGTTGTAGTATAAGGGAACAGCGCTGATAACAATGTGTCCAACAAAAATTAAGCATGTTGTAATGAGGATGGTCTGAATTTTTATCATATGACAATTTGTAACATTTCATTTTCTCAGATATGATTGGCCGAGATTTACGTCAATTTATGCGTATGTTTTAAGAAGTTTTTAATGTCTGAAACTCCTTACTATTAGATTATTTAGTCCTTTCATATTTTTGTTTTTCATACAGAAAATTAAATCTAATGATGTAAAATGTTGAATTGTTTACAGCTACAAGTTTAAAAATGGAGAAAGCAATCAGAAATGAATCGTTTTTGAGCTTCCATAGTTTAAGAATGGCCCCCTGGGTATTAAAATTATTCTATATTGAATTCCCTGTAATTTTGTAACTCTAAGCTCCACTTGATGGAAAGAGGTAAAGAGTTGGTTGGTGGTGTGGTTATGGATGTAAAATAAAGCGAGTAACAAAGTTTCTTGAGTTATGATATTATTTTTTTTGTATGTTTTAGGATTAATTCTTTGAACTGTTTAAAGTCACAAGAAAAACTATTAATATGTTCGTTAGAGAAGAAATTGAGGATTGAAAAAGAAAATCACCTAAACACAGAAAACCAGCTAATTGAATTGAAAAAGAAAAACTCAAATAATATTGTTGAAGATCATGATAATTGTAAAACAAAACATCAAGAACTAGAAAACCAGTTAAATAAGCTGAAAAATAGCTGTATTGATATGACAGCATCACTGGATACTTTGAAAAAAGAGAATGACTTATTGAAGCAGAAGAGCTCTGATGAAAATGGTGCAAAAATGAGAAAAGACATTGATTTTCTTTCTGGAGCTTTGAATGCTATGCAAGGCAAGAACTTGCATCTAGAAAAGAGCTTAAGTTCAGAAACACGTCTTAAATTAGATCTTTTCTCAGCTCTAGGGGATGCCCGTCGTCAATTAGAAATTGTTCGGAATCAATTACAGGTAAAATGCTCAGAAGTAGATGTACTTAAAGCAAAAATTGCAGAAGTTATGGCTGTAATGCCTTTGCAGTATCAATCGCAGCTGAATGGTTTAGCTGGAACATACATAAACGAATCAAAGGATGATATTGCTGTTACGTCAGTAGGGTTTATAAAGCCAAAGCAAAACTGGTTAGACACAAATGGAGCACAACAAGTTGCCAAATAAGCTACTCGTCTGTTTATTTTTAACAATTTTTGTTGCTCTTTTCCAAAATAATTTTTAATTGTTAAACTATAATATTTCTATGGATTGGAATGTATTAACCTAACTCCGGCCACAATAATTAAAAAGCCATTTTGAATAAATTCTATTAAAATTCATATTGTAAAATCATAATTGTGGAATTTTTGAAAATTATTACCCTTCCTGCATCGCAATTGCATTTCCTATATAAAATATAAAATTGCACTGGGTTGATTGTAATATATTTTTATTATTTATCATTTTATTATCTATTACTTACTGTGGGTCAAAGTTTAGTTTAATCATTTTGGTAAAGTCTGTGAAATACTTTGGTTATTTCCCATCTTTTTTACCAACTCCAGAACCCTCTAACATGTTGAATCTGTCTGCTATCTAATTTTTCATGATCTATTAATGTCATGTCATGATCATGATTGGTTTTATCAAAAATCTTTGTTTTGTGCTATTGTGTTATTCTTTTATGAATAGAGTTTTGTTTGCAAATATTAGTGGTATTGATAAGGTTGATGTATCAATAAATTACTTGATATGTAAATAATGTGGTATGTTATTATTATCAGTGCTGTAATGTTTCACTCAGAGGCAGCAGTTACTTAACTGGGACATAATTGTCTTCCTTAGAGTGCAAATGCAGGCTGGTGTCATCAACACTGATTGTATTAAGGTGTGAGTCCTTCATCTTAGGCTAAGTAGATTTGAATATTAAATAATCCATAAATGTATACTAGGTTGGGGTAAGTGATTTTTCAAAATAGATTATTTACCAGATTTAAAGCATGCTTTTACAGAAATACAACCTGCTTGTAAAATAATAAAGCCTGCTTTTAAAAAAAATGTTTGAAATGAAAAAATTTAATTATGAATAAAAATTAGCAAAAATGTAAAATTTCTAACAAAATTACAAATAGCTTTCATAAAAAAAAATTTTGATTTAATCTGAACAAAAATATCCATCACTACTAATCGATTTATCAAAAATTCTCAGTCCTTGAGAAAAACAAGCCAAGTTTAAGGTTTAAGTAAACTAATCTTAGAAGTAGTTTTAAATAAAAATTTTAAAGGGCACACTTGTGCTTCCAGGTTTATTGATATATGAATATATGTTTTAAAAACTCTTATCGAGGGTGTTGCTTAATTTTTAACTTAATGTAAATCGAAAGTTTTTGAAAATTCGTTCATTAACAATTAGTTTTGCCATTTTTATTTGTTATTGATAACATTTATTTCATACTTGATTGTTTGTTCCACAAACTTTGCTAAAAATGTTTTGCGCAATTAAACTTAGGCTCAGGTTTTGCTGACTTTTCTTTGGTTCACTTTTCACCTAAATTATTTTTTCAGTATTTGAGGGTCATTTTGCACTACTGTTTTATGATATTTGACACAGCTTAGTCCAGCTTAATGATATTTAAATATCCTGATTTATGAGGAATATGATGGTTTTTAAACTGAATTGTACCTGTTGTGCTTTGAAGATATTCATATAATATTAAATTTTTTCATTATTATTATTTTTCTCTTTATACCATTGATAACATTTTAATGAGGGACATGTTCTTAGATACATTCAACATTTCAAATGTTGAAAGGTGACTTTGATGAACTGATAAATACCCTTGATTTGTATATTCACCTACTGCTCAGAGACAATCAATGCACATTTACACAAAAAAAATAGGTATACTTTTGGGAATGTCACTGTTTAATTGATGCGTTTTTACGTTCCCCTACCACCCTCAGAGAGATTCAATGCACATTACCATAAAAAAAGGTCCAAAAACACTCACTTTCCATTGAGTTAAAAAAAAAAAAATTGCTTAAATGATTTACCCTCAGAAACTAGAAGCTGAGCATATAAACTGTTTTCATAGCTAAAGTTTTATTTTTTTGTACCTGTTGGTTTGACAATCAGCTATTTTTTTTTTTTTTTTTTTTTTTTCTTTTTTTCTTTCCAGCTTTGGTTCAATTCTAAATTTCTATTTAATTTCTAAGATGATATTTTTCAAGAAACAATTTTCTAAATCTGCTAAAATTTTTTTTGCTGTTAGAAAATATTATTTATGGTAGTTTTTGCATTTTGGCCATTTCAAAAATGTTAATCGGACCTAATCAGTCTCAAAAAAATAATCATTTCAGTAATAAAAACAGCATTTTCTCTTAATCTATTTTGAAAATTTTGTCGGGGCCCATTGCCATGGACCATTAGTTAGTGCTTTTTCACTATTTCCAATTTTAACTATCTTTTGCAGGGGCTCAGTGGTAATAGTTCATGTTTTAGCCTAGATTAAACTCGACAAACTCTCAAAATTGTGTTTTATAAACCTTTTTCAAAATTATCATTGAAATGACCATAGAAAGAATCATTAAAGTTGTATGGGTATTTTGCAATTTCTCAACATGAGTTGTTCAATCTTTTTTTAAATTTTACATAAAAGTAAGTGACCATAGAAGACAATTAGGCCATATCAGATATTTCTATAGCTCTGGCCGTTAACTATTCATTTTTAGCTAAATTTGAATTATTAAATTATCAAGAATTATTCTAAATCTTGGTGTAATAATAAGTAGGTGAAAAGTTTTTTAGGTCATTAAAGCGCAATGAAAATTTTTGTTTTCTAGTAAGGTGCTGTTTTGATGGTCCTTTGAACTGAGTTGATAAATTTTGAAATTAGAAAAAATGGCCATAGAAGAAATTATGTAAACCAAACTGACCACACTGCTAAAATTCCCCATTGTCTTTAAAAAAAACAATATTGGCTAAAATCAACTGAAAAATTGCACATACACCATAGCTTTGAAGAGTATTATCAAAATTTTATTTTTTATAGACCTTTTTTTTTCGGGGCCCAGCAAACTTTAAAAAAAAAAAAGTAGTAGTTTCTATTTTGTTAAAAAATTCTTTCACAATTTTATGACAGGTGTGTGTAAGTATGGATAAGAGAGTTGGCTTTATTGGTGGTGGCAATATGGCTTTTGCTATTGCTCAGGGACTCGTTACAAGTAAATTAATTTCACCCTCTAATATCATTACAAGCGCAAGATCAAGAAAAAGATTAGATTCAATATGGAAGGTATGGTAATCTAGTTAAAATTACATTATCAAGAAAAAATTATAGTGGTAGTAGTCAAAAATTCTAGCTTGAAAATGGGCCAAATGCAGGTAATAAGGTAATTTAGATACTACACAACTGGCAAAATTTTAAGCAGCAACTGCTGCAAATTAGGGCCTTATTCTGGAAAAAATTAGCTTCTTAATTCAGTCTAAAAACTCTAATTTTTAGGTAGGACCTCACTCATGGGGAACTTAGAATTTCTGCAATGTTTTTATATAATTTATGTGATAAATCAGTATTTTTTAGATTTTATGCCTTAAAATAATTTTTTCTTTGTCAATAATTATTAAAATGAGCATCAAGTTTTTTTTCCTTTGTAGAAATTTAAAGTAAATTTTCTTAAAAAGATCATTTTGAAAATAAGTTTTTATATCTACTTGTTCCGCCTTCACACCTTATATTTTATTAACTTCTGCTTTCATGGTTTTGCTATTTTCCTTAATGGATGTATTTGATTACTGCATTAATCATTCATTCAAAACTGTAATGATGTTGTGCATGTCTCATATATATAAAACATGACATGCAACATGAATTAAAGACTTTACAGGATGCATGAAATGTCTTCTGATTGCAACCAATATATATGTATAATTAGCCTAATTAGAAAACTCTTCCTAGCAATTCATCTAGGATTCATTATATAAGAATAATTGTAATATATTAAATTAGGAGACTAATCTCTAGGGAGATGCTTATATGTTTTAAGAACTTTCTAGTACTATCAAGTTTGGGTGGATTAGCTTGGGCACCCAAACCGTTATTCTGTATTATAATTGGCCTAGATACGTTATTCCATGTTATAGTTGACCTAGATACGTCACTGATAATATATGTGTGAACTAGCAAAATAATAATTAAGCTCCATTTTTGACAAATGTAGACTTTTTTTCTAAAAACAGTTTGCTTTTCAAAAATTTATTGATTTATAATTCACCAACCATTTTGAATAATTTTTTTTTTTAGCAAGGTGATGAATTTTGTTTTCTTACAAAACAATAGTTGATACATTAACATACAAATTCAATTAGTCATTTAAAAAAGTTACAATTACTCATAAACCCCTTCTAATTTATTATCAACATATACCTATATGAAATGATTAAAATTTTCCAGAAATTCGATCACATGGTTAAATTATATAGGGTAATAAATCAGCGGTTATCACTCCAGGAATTCTAGTAAATGGAATTGAATCTTGGAGAATGTTAATCAGAAAGTACTAAAACTGGATATAATTTCGCTCTTTATAAGAAAGTTGCCAAAGAAAATATAATAAGATGAGGTGCTAAAATATGTCATTTCTCACTACAACCATGTGGTTTAAACATGTGTAAAACTCAAAAAATAATTTATAAAGTATTATCTACTTTCTCAGATAAAATATTTGTTCGTCAAGTAAAATTTTTATCCTCATTTTTTTTTTTTTTAATTAGACTTTTTTTGTGAACAATAGGAGTAGTACTATGGTGTGAAGGAAAATGTTTTTAAAATCAATATAGAGCATTCTGAAATTGAAAATTTACTATGCATTCTGGCCAGCTTGGGAATATTATGAGTTCTTTTAAAACAGTTTTTTGATGAACAAGCCTTTGTTTATTTAATTTTTCATTTAGGATCTGGGTACGTTGACTACGACTGATAATTGTGAAGTTCTACAGAAGAGTGATGTAGTATTTTTATCCGTGAAACCTCATTTAATGACTACTATCCTTCAACAAATATGTTCTGAAAAAAATATTGAAAATAAGTTGTTTATTTCTGTGGCAGCCGGTATCACCATGGAGACCATAGAGAAAGTGAGTATAATAAAAGCCAATATTTTTAAACCTTCATTCAAACCTTACTTTACATTGCTATTATAGGATTAAAACCGACCTTTTAATTATTCTCTTCTCCAAAACCTATGTACTGAAAGAGGTGTATGTATAGTGGTTGTCCTTATTCATTGATGTAAATCACTTTATTGTCTTGTTAAGTCTGATTAATATGCGTAATAACAGAGTAGTATAAGAATTTTACTCAAATTTACTACATCTAAAACAACTAGCGAATAAAAATTTGTGATCATGCC
>JAUZNK010048957.1:0-16163 GCA_035046665.1 Euphysa ruthae
CATACATACATATAAATATACATACATACATACATACATACATACATACATACATAAATACATACATACATATATAAATTATATATAAATATAAATTTTTAAACATCCAATATGCAATAATATGAATTTTAAAAACCTTAGCAAAACTAGAACACAACTTCATACAAAAAAAAAAAATTCTAATTCTAGGTTTGCTTCAAGATGATCATACCCAGGATTTTTAATTATTTTATTTTATGCTAAATACGAACTTTTTTTACCCTTTCATCACACAAACAATTTCAATTACTTTTTAGGTTCAAAAGACTTACCATTGAAGACGCTAGTTGAGGCAAGTATTCATCTTTCTGTTTTTCACTACCCAGCTCTAATAAAAGGGCGTTAACCAGAGTATTTTGAACATCACAAATAATTGCAACAGATGGGTCAATACGAGCAAGTTCCTCAATCACAAGTATCATTGACATAAAGGAAGAACCAGTTCCACCATACTTCTCAGGTATCTCTACACCCATAAACTAAAGGTAATGTAATAATATGATAATATGATTAAAATTCTTTTGCAAACAAAAAAACTCACACAATTTGTGTTTAGCATGCACCACAAAATGTACACATAAAATAACTGCAATTTTTAAAAATCGATTAAACTGAAATTCTTTCCTACAAGTTATTGTTTACTCTTTTCCACTTTTATTGAATAAATAAGGGATAAAATTAATGGCTTTATAATCAAGATGAACGATTTTATAAATTGCATTTTTGTCTGTTAAAAAGAATTTTAAGCGCAAACTTTTTAGGTTTGCATTCAGGTTGCAAGAGCATTTATAAGCATGTGTGTGTGATTTGTTAAGGCCGGATAAATATTAAAATTCTTTGCAGCTGATTCTAAAAACTCTTGGGCATATACCACTAATTTTCATGGTCTTTTTACGAGCAGATCTAATTAAAAACAAATGTAAGATCCAAAAAGTGAAAACTTGAAAAACAGCTTTTTAGGGATATCCTAATATTAACCAGGTATTCAACTTTGAGTATGAAAAAAAAAACTATTCTTATCTTCCAGGTGTTCCAAAGTAATAGAACATGCAGATTGCTGAATGTGTAATTGAGCCATTGTGATTTCACGTAAATAAAAATGTAAAAATTTACCAAATAAATATGTTTTTTGTATATATATAAAAAAAAAAAACACACTCTCTTGAGCAACTTCTTCTTCAAACAAAATCTTTAAAATACACTTTTTCAAAGCTTATCTAATGTTTTTAACCAATTTATTCAAAAAAATAAAGTTCTTGACTGGTAAATATTTAATAATGTCAATAAAATGAATTTATCCAGTTATTAATTGTTGCAAAGTATTTGCATCTGGATTACCATTACTGTTCTAACATATACTCTCGCGGAGTCTATCAACACTTTATCTATTTTATTTGAACATTCATCGTTCTCACTTTTACAAAAAGAACTTCTTCTAAATGAAGAATAAACATAGCTTTTTATCTGCAATCCATAAAGTGAAACAAATTCAAAATAGTTCCATGATTGCATGCATAATTTTTTAAAAAACATTAAAAATGTAGAAATTCTATAATTTTTGAAAAGTAGATTTAGGCAAAATCAAGTAAACATATTAATTTAATGTTTTAAAAAACAGGTGAAAATTATATTCAAATATTATATTAAAAGAAATTATCCAAAGCTAGTCAATCCCATACCATACATTAAGCTTTGTAAGCTTTGTAAGCTAAAATTATTCTCTTTGACAGCGTTTTGCAATTAATGAAAAACTATTCAAAAAGCAAGACTGGTTAGCTTTCTGCAATATCAAGAGTTACTTTGGCGGTTACCAAACAATAAAGCAAGAATGGACTTACAACTTTAAAATGCTCGTCAACTCAAAATAAAACATACCCCTTGATCAAAAAGTCCCTTTATAATTGATGGTTCCAGCATAGAGTTGTCATCCATTTGTCGAACCAATGATTTGACGTTCTCTAGTGCAAATTTACGTGCTGAAAATAAATTGTATCAAACTAACAAAATCTCAATGATTAATGGACTTCCTGAACAGTTCAAAGAAAACATAAAATAAATAAATCTTTTTCTGACATTCATAGGAGACGGATCTTCTCAAAAAAAATCAAAACAAAATTTTTCCTTTCCAAGTTTTTTTTTTCTAAATATTTGCAGAAATTATCAGAAATAATATTCTAATATGAATGATTTCATTCCATCTCCGTCTAAAAAAAAAAATCGTATTTGAGAACAGTTATGCAGAAAATATCTTTCCAAAAATTCCCATATAGATCAAAATATGCCTTTCATAGCTTTTATATGAAATGGAAATGAATGTAGGCATGTCCAAGTACAGTACCAAAAATTTTTTTCTCAGGGCAAAAAAATAAAGCATATATTCCTCCAACTTTATAAAATATATAAAAAAAATAGATATATTCAAATTTCTGAAACAATTCATTTCTATGCCAAAAATTACCATGTGTAGGCATAGCCAGGCCGAGTACTGGAAAACGAGTTTTTAAAAAATTCTTCAATAGAGAATTTAAATGAACTAAAAGTTAAATAAAACAATTTCTGGAAGGCTAATAAAAGTATAATAGCAAAAACTACTGATGTTATTTTCTTACAAAATTCTTTAAAATAAATAAAATAATATATATATATATATAATAATTAATATATTTAATAATTTAATTTAATTAATATAATTAATAATAAATAATAAAGAAAATAACACGTTTAAAAGCACCCTTGAAACTGTTAAAAGAAACATGCTTGTTTACTTTGCATGAGAAGAATGAATATTAATAACATACACCGTTAACAAAATTGCAAATTTGTTAATCTCACATTAACTAATGTATGTTTATTAAAAATAGGGTTTTAATATCTAAATTGTGCTAGATTTTATAACAAACAAACCAATGTTTTCACATAAATAATTACCTTGATTTATTACTTTATGATAAACCACATATATTTTAACACAATTTTAAAATATTTAGACCTTATTTTAAACCAACTACTTCATTTTTGCCAATTTATACTTTCATTTTTTACTTTGGTGATTTATACTTGCAAGAATCAGAAAGTTTGACTGAAAAAAAAAATATCAGGAAATTTGCGCAAATAAAACCTAAGATTTGCTCTGCCAAGTCATGGAAACATGCACTATATATGATATTTCTATATTTTCTCTGATTTGTTGGTTTATTTTCACCATGAATTTGGAAAATTTTATTTTATTTTAAGATTTATTTTTAAAAATCTGTGCAAATAAAACAACATATTCTTGTTATCATGTATGAGAGATAATCTGTACAAAAATTTTATTTGCCTTGTTAAACAATGGATCAATAACAAAACTTTTACAAATGGTCTTGATGCCATTTTGTAAGGGCACATAAGCACAACATTTCCATATATTTTTATAAAAAAATATACGATCTAGCATTAAAAAAAAAAATTAAATAGAATTGTTTATTTCTCCATTGAACTATTTTATTCTTTAGACACAATTATTAAATATTTGATAATGAAAGTTCAGTATTTTTTATATAGAATCTGTTTATTTATGTAACTAATTCCAGTTATTGAAGAAGAATGTAGCCCATTGATCTTCTTGTAATTTGTTAACTTATTTGGATATTATACCCAATTTTTTTTTTTTAGTAGTTTACTTATGTATTTCTGATCATTGATCTTCCTGAATAAGTGCAGGGGCACTTCCAGGTACGATTTAATAGCAATGAACTGCTATTGGCGCCCAAATAAATGTCCCCAAAAAATACGAAAAACCAAAAAAAGTTCAGCAAAATTTTTTAAAGACTTTTGTAACTTTACAAATAACTAAAACCAAAGTAACAAATCGAAAAATATTCTAATAGAGTGTTTTATCCTTCATTTTCAAAATTATGTAAGTAACAAAAATTACAGCTATTCCAAAAAACATCTTTTAACGATGATAGGCTCCAAATCGTTTTTTTGTGAAGAAAAAAGAATAATACGTACGGACTGTAACATAGTTTTATTTGACTCAAGACTTAACATTATCTCAAAGTTATTTTATTAAACTGGCTGCACACTTTACCTGGTTTTTAATATTAATAATAACCATCCATATAAGGCACACAATTTTCAAACATGTCAGTTAGTATTATTTGAACATTCGATAAACAAAAATATATTTATCACATAAAGCGTTGTGTGATAACTTCAACACTAAAATAATCTCCTTGAAAAATATTAACTGGTGAGTTCGATTTTTTTTAATTTTAAATATTTGTAGTATTCAATATTTTAAAAATAGCCTTTCACAATAATTTGTAAATTAACCCTTGCGCAATGCGGATCGGATTTTCCAAATGCAATAGTATCATACGAAAAACTTTTGAGACCTTTTTTTTTGAAGAAAAACTTTACATTCCAACATAATCATTCTATCCTTCTCTTTTTCACTCAAACCCTTGACTGTGGCAGATATTTAGAAGCATTTTTTTTGGTAGCAGAATATCTTTTTTACAATACTTTATAATGGCCGATAATTGCCTTCGATATTCTCAGAAATGGTAGGAAAATTTCAAATATTATAAAAGAGTTGCTAAAATTTTTTTACAATACATATTGGGTACATAAATGTTTTAAGGTATTGAAATTTTGAGGACAAGTAAGGAATGAGACATAGATTCATAAAACAGTCATTTTATAACATATCACAATAATCTTATTTTCAAATTGTCTTTAAAGTTTTTCTTAGTGGGAATTTAAAACAAGGTACAACACATAAAACAACATTACAATCACCACACATAGATCTGCTTTCACATTTAATTTGATTCTCAGAACACAAAGCACATCTTCTACTGGGTTTTTTTTTCTTAGTTGCTGGCACAGTTGCAATAAAATAACAATCTGTTAGTCATAATAGATATGGTTATACATGAGTGTGACTTCTTTTTTTCTCTAATGATTTATGATACTTCTCAACACTTTCTTCAACATTTGATATTCTAAATTTTAAAGAATTTATATCAACAGCTAGCTTGTGGTTTATGATATTTGCATTGAATGCACATGCACTAATCAAGTGCATGAAAATCTTTTTAAACCTTTCTTCACTCATTTTCTTTCCGATTTATATGTTTTTATCAACTGATCTGTGCGGTCAAAACCACCCATTTACTGTTATATGTATTTACCTAACTGAATTTGTTCTCCTTTACTGGCTCTTTGAACAGTGACTAAATCATATTGAAAAGCAGTACTTATGTACTTCTCTCTTATCTTTCCATTTGGTACACATAAGATTTTTATTTGTATTGTATCGTACTAATATATCACCTGTTTCAAATAAAAAATTTTTTTTAGATCTTGCATTAAATGTTGTCGATTAATCCGTAAAGTACCAATACAATCAGTATTACAATCAAGTAAAACCTTGCAGAGTTCATAGGATGTATACCAGTTATCAACAAACAAATGTTAGCCATTTTTGAATAAGTTATCCAAAAGCAATTCCAACTGTATCCAGCATCTGATTCACACAATTCAAATGATTTCATTCCAAATCTTGAAAATTTATTCAGAATGTATTGCTTCCAGCTTAAGCAACCTTTCCAAAGCAGCAATGATTTATCTATTGTAATATTTTTTTGTGGTATATAGAGCGTTTTGAACTTATGCACTAAGTAGTTGTACATTGGCTCAATCTTTTTACTGAAATGCTCTAGCAAATCATTGTTGTTGATGAAATTGAGAAACTTATTAATATGACAAAACCTGTCATACGACATTAATTTCCGTACTATTGGTGTTTCGAACAGCTGGTCAGTTGAAAAATATGTTGCATATGTTGGTTTCCATAAGATTCCATGGTATAAAATGAATACTATGTAAAATCTGATGTCATTTCTAGTTACAGGTGACCATTTATTAACTCTCGGTTTGAGTTCATGCGTTTCACAGAACTGTGTTGCAAATAGGTTAGTCTGTTCAATTGTTTATTCGATTTGTTTTATATCCTTATATATTACCTCAATTAGGCTAATTTTTTGGAATGTCTATTGCTAATGGTATATCAGCAAAGGTTGAATCTCATCAATGGTGACTGCATAATCAACAATTACATTACCATCGTCTTCTGATGATGGTAAGCAAATACTCCCTTCTTCCATTTTGGATTCTATTGACTCTTCATCAGAAAAATCAATCTCAGAACCAAAATCTGATAAATCCTCACTGTTCTCTATCTAATCAACTACTTCTTTAACACAACATTTTTTTCTCTTTGAATAAAATTTTAATACATAAAGATGATCATTAAGCTTTGTATAAAGAAATGATACACTTATTTTCTTAATAGAATATATTTGCAGATTTTTTATATTTGCGGTTTAACTATCATTTGTCGTAACCTTGGATACACATTAAGTATGCATAATTATAAAATTCTCAAACTATTTAATCATTTTCTGCCTTTTTATCTATATTTCAAAAAAAGTGTTTAGGGTGTTATAATAATTATTTAATAGGTTTAAATATGATTATTTTATCAAATTAAATACCTCTTCCTTTTTATACTAGATACGTGAGGTGATATTTTGCTGAAAATTATTTTTTAATGATCCAAATATAAATAAAGGGGATTTCCTTTTGTTTTTGTTTAAAGTTGGTAGAACGAAAAGACAGGGAAAAGTCATAATAAAAAAGCTGCAACTTATTCATCAAAAGGAACTGAAAAGCCAAATACAAAATAAAAAATAATTTTTGAAATGCTTAAAATGCTTGAAAATAGCATTGCTCAAGATCAAGACATGGCATCTGATAACACAAATGAATCGAGTGAAGAGAACGAATCATCAAACAGAAGAAAAAACTAACAACTCCATGGTAAGCGCTCCATCCAGTCAGAGGGACGTATCTTGAAGACCAAGAAAAAAGAAAATATATATATTCAGATTTATAAATTTATTTTCCTCTAGATTGCAGAAGACATATTATATTGAAACATATTTGAAGGATATGAGAAAGTTAAAGAGTCATTTTATTATAAAAAGTAATTTTCTATTAACAAATAAACACCCTAACTCATACATGAAAATTGTGTTTTAAAGAGTCCCTCTCTATCCTGTTTGCAAAATGCATCAAATTTCTGTATATCATGATAATTTGGAATGTTCCATTTATTTTTCTTTAAGGTTTCAACAATATTTGGCCCATAGATAATATCAAATGCTAGGAAGAAGCCAAACATCCTGATTATGATCAGAACCTCTACAGCTGTATCAGAGCCACTCTGATACAGTTCTGGAGGGAAATCCTGATCACAATCAGATGCAGTTTCAAACAATCAAGTTTTAAGCCATAAATATTTCCTTGAAAATCTTGCAAGAATCTCTCCTGTACCTTGTCAATAAAAGGTTGTGCCTTGCTTTTTCTCTCCATTTCGTAAATAGCAACAAACCATTTCCAACAATAAGATTTATTGGTGTTGGGTGACCTAGGATGGTCAAGATAGCAATCAAATCCTGTTTGATCAAATCGATATTGCCCTTGTTTCTTTCTTTGCCATTATCATCACTCTCATCACACATTACTAATTGAGGATCTTTGTACTATTCTTCATTGTCATCATTTGCAGATGGGTCATCTGCAAATGATAAGGGTTGTGATGGACGTATCTGTAATGGGGGTCAAAGTAGGAGTTTCTTTGTTTGGAGTAGCAACAGCATGTCCATAAGATCAGATGGCTTTCCCACTCTACCAAATAGTTATATCGTTTCAGCAGGCACGGATCAAATCGGGAAATACCAAAAATTTTTGGCTTGAATCAAAGCCACAAATATAGTGGATTCTAGACCAAAATAACAGTTTTTTTAGTGTCTTAACTCCAAAATTTTCTTATAATTATACTTACTGGAGTCTTGAAACATCCTCTCTTCTTCGGAAAGCACTGTCAAAGCTGGCCGTGAAATTGTTGACTCTGCGCGTAAGCAGCTCACAAGATTTTTGTATGCATAACGAACCAAATTGTTCTAAAAAAGCCAAAAAATCTTGACACTAATTATAGAGCACATAAATTGTTAAAAAATGGTAAAAACGACTGACTCTTAGTTTGAAAAATGATGTAATTTGTTAAAATTAAGATCTCTAAAATCTTGAAAAACTAAGATAATTTTCAGAGATTCCGTTTTTCAATTTTGTCTCTAACAAATATATATAATTCTTATTCAAAACTATTTACAACCCATTCACTATACAGTGGAAAATATCCATAAATATATTTTTATTACCACCCATTTATTCAGAACAGAAAAATGATAAATCTCTGACTAACTTGAAGCTAACAAATATAAATAACTCACTTCCACCCGAAACGGCTGCGATTATCGATGTTTTAAAAACTGAACTAAACTATGTTAGATCTTAACCAAAATTCCTCTGCAACAAATCTTCCCTTATTATTTTCTGCAGAGATTATCTCATTCTACATGTGTGCGTTTTGCTCCCAGAACTATTAACTATTAACACTTTTTTTTATCCTTCTCCATTCTCTCCAACTTAAGCTCCTGCTCTGAATAACATCTTTGAAAATATGAATACATAACTTAATTCTTAACCTATCTGCAATTTTTCTTACTTTTGACGGTGATACACATCCATTTAAGTATCCAAAATATTAAGATGTTTCAGCATCAATGACGTCCATGACTTTTTTTATAAAATAATAATTCCAAGACAGGTTACAAACAATTTTGCATTAAACTTTCATATAACTTACCCTCTTAACTTGAATAAAAAAACCTTAATTTTAACAAGGAGGTAAATTTCAAAATTTTCTCCAAGCATGCAGAAGCTATTCTACAAGTAAAACTCTTTTGTTCAAGATGATGAACAACAAAGGGAAATTTTTTAAAATTTGTAAAATAACTGGCCTTTCTTTTTAATTTGTACCAAATTTTTGACCTAAGACCAATATTTTTTTTAAGACCAAAGTTTTGTTGTTATTAACAATAAATCTTAGACTATCCATCACATTTTCCATCTGAAACACTGAAATTATATTTAGCCTGATAATTACTTTGCCTTTTTGTATATCTAAGTGCTATTATTTGTAATGTACCTCTCACACATATTGCCAGATAAATCCTACTCTCATATCATTTATTTATTTTACAGTCTTTGAGTTGAAACTTATTTACATTATAACAATATTTTGTTGTATTTCATTGATATTTAGCTACATATAATAACTTAATATATTTAACTAACAAATATAAAGAGTTTTTAATATTTATATGTGTATATTGCTTCTGAGAAAATTTATTGATTAAAATTGATTGAGTAAATTGAACAACATAAGTACCTAAGTTAAAAAAACCTGGAATTTTAGGGAATGGAAAATTCCTTGTCCTGTACATTCTCTTGGTCAATAATAGTCTTACCTTGGAAAACCGAAACATCATCTCTAATTGTTAATTTAAAATAATTTTACTAACAAAAAAATCTATGTTATATTATATTTTTTTGTTAAAAAAATTTTGTTAGTAAAACATGAAATTTTCAAGTCTAGACGAACCCAAAAAAAATATCAGCTAGTGAGTGGTTGGTTTGTTAGTAATGCTAAACGACATTTAACTAACCAAATGAGGCAGGTCGTAATTATAAATCTGCTTTTACACCAAGGTATTTTATGACAGAAAACGTTATTTGAACGGCGCATTTTGATTATAATTTAACAATAAGTCTTTACAGTGCGGTGTAAGTAAATTTTAAGAGGCAACCGTACAATGAAATAATCTTGGTAGTCAATAATACATTTACGGTTTTTTCTTTCAATAAGAAAATCCCTTGGAAATGTACGCAAAATCTTTTTTTCCAATGATTCCGGAGATTGCCTTTCCTGTTCTGCGTCTGGCAGTAGTAGCAAAATACCGAATACGTTCTAGATAGAAAAAAAATAAACATTCTCTTTGTATGCGTGAGTGTTAATGTTATTTATTTTACCGACATATTATTTCATATTAGGAATTTTTATCATAATAAAATTGCTTGAAATCAAAGTAAAAACGACTGACTCTTAGTTTGAAACAATAACCATCGTGTGTTCAATACAATCATTCTTCGTAGAAAAGTGAAATTTTAACGGCGGCAGTACAGAGCATTCAAACTTTTATTCTGTGGTGTTGAATGAATAGCGTTGTTTTAAATTCGCTTGAGATATTAGTCATATTGGAAACCCCATATAAACGTTTGTTTATTATTAAGCACAAGTGTGACCGAAGCGTAAGAATTTGCTGGGTTTGGCTGAACGTTTAAAAAAAACAACTGGTTTGTACAAAGTTATCAAACATTTTCTAGGCGACAGAGTAGTTTGATAAAACTTACATTTACTATACCTACACCTTGGTTGATTTGAGCAGACTACAAAACCTTTTCCAACGAAGAGCAGTTGTTACTAAAATTGTCGAAAAAGCAAACTTGCAACTTGGAAATGGAAAGCTCTTCGCAGTCACATGGCAATGATTTCATCATGTTATTAATTCTATTTGAACTCGATTTGTTTGCAATTATTTTTTTTTAAATCTTCGCAAACAATTCCGACAGATCAGCGTCATTTAATTTGTAATATAAGAACGATAGTGAAAATAATTTTGGTGAATGGAGCAGCATTTGCATGGCACGAACGCTTATTTTCGACAGCCTTGCGGTTAAAAAATTGGTTTGGCTCTTCTATGACGTAATTAAAATCCTTTCCTATCCTGAGTACACACAAACTTTTAGCCGATAACTTTTCGTTGATAGAAGTTGCTAACCAATTTTTCGATGGACGATCACCCGTCACCCAGGCGATGAGTTTGGTGTATTTATAGAATATTGAACATTATATGCTATTTTTAATGTTATTCTGCTTTAAATTGAAAAAAAAAGATTCAGTTAGGTAAATTTATATTTTCCTATAATTTGTTATATAATCTTAATCTTATCAACCGATTTAGCACAAACCTTTTCATATCATTAAATTTGCAAATAAATCATGTATTATGCGTTACGTCGGTGGAAAACTCATAAATAGTCTTTATTTATTTTATTGGAGCACTATATGAATAGTAAAACAATTATTTTTCCCAAAATCTCCTTATGGAGATTTACTTTTTTACATAGTGATAAAGTTAATCTCCAATTAACTGGCATTTTAAAAAGAGGGCAGCTCTAATTAACCGACAGATTTCTGACAGAATTCAGGTAAAAGTTTCTTAGAAAAGTTTCTAATTAGCTGACAAACAATTAGCGGACATTATTTTTTGCGCGAAATGGCATATTTATCCTTTTTAGCTCCCCAATTAGCAGACAAAGAAAAAAAATAACAAAATATCAGTTTTTCAAGTTTTTTTTTTATTTCAAACATTGAGCAGTTTGATACATAAGTTCATTTTTTATCACTAAAGTTTCCTTATTCAGTCATTTACTAATCTCTCTGTAACAAAAAAATAGGCATATAAATGGGGTTTCCAGCCCATAGCCACCCCAATGATTTACTCCTTTATCAACTACTCGGGCTTCAATTGAAGTATTGGGGATCGCTAGGAACTTTGAGCAACATTTGAAAAAATTATATTAAGAATTTTAATTTCTCAATAGGCTGGGTCAGAGAGGGACAAAATAAATACCCATGAGTATGCGAACATGTTATATAGATGTTTCGAACACACTGGTTGTCTCATAACAGTTGAAAGATCAGACGATCACATGATAACTCCTGAGGGACTTGATTGTTATGTTGAAACAACACCTCTTCAAACTTTTTCTTTAAAAGTCCCAATGGTACCACCGACTCCAGAGACTGAGGCAATACCAAATGATGAAGTTATTGAAGATGATGGCAATGAAATGAAGGTGAATTGTTCTGTCAAATAGTTTTGAACTCAAGATTCTGCTTCCAATTTTATCTTAAAATTCTACACAGTACATGTCAAGGAGAAAGGCTTCCAACTCGTCAATACAATGGACAAGCAACCGTCAGTGTCAACCTCAAATTAAGCATATATTTTCTTTAACTTTCGATTTTACCACTTAATATTTCCAATGAGCCAACCATTTATGTAAAATGCTTTGATTTTTTGACCTACAAGTTGGTGCTCAAAATCACGATCACATTCATTATCGATTTATAAATCATCAGCATTAACTTCTGGACCAATTCACCTTCATTTTATTGCCATCATCATCATGCCTTCAATAACTTCATATACAATAACTTCAAATAGAAATAAATCTCTGAAAGTAAAACATTTCAGGTGTTTTACTTTCAGAGATTTATTTCTATTTGCACTCATATACTTACCTGCAATGATAAATTTTTCTCAATCTAATCAACAAGAATGTGTTAACTTTGTCAATGAGAAATACAGAAAATCTGCGTATTTCAAGCAAAATAATGCTCTTTTAAACTTATTAAGACATAAATCAAATTACCTTTATTTTAATTGAGCTACTAAAGAAAAAGACCATTTGGAAACACAGAACCTTGTTTTTTTAATTCTAATTTTGATTATTTCTCTGAAATGGTTATTTAAACTAAGTTTTTAAAATTTTGGAATTTTTTTTGATAGTGTCGTCCTTAGTTTATTATTATAAACAGCTGATTTTACCATCACCTTTTTATTGTGTATTTAAGGATATTGGTACTAGACCTGTTTACTCTCTTACTTTTTTGAAGTGCACTGATCAGAGGTGTCTGTTACAAACACATCTACCTTTATTTACGAAACTCAAAAAAAAAAAAAAAGATAAATAAATAAATAAATAAATAAATTAAAACACAAATATATAAATAAAAAATCATTTCATCGACATTTCACTATTTTTTTGACTTTGATTTTATGTTTTGGGTGTTCCTGTTTCTATTCTGAATACTCTTTTCCTTGCATTTATAAAATTTTACTTTAAATATGTTATTGTTTTAAATTTGTATTTTTAGGTATGTTTTATTTTATTACCCTAATATTTATATTTTTAAACATAGGATATTCCATTTTTAATTTAAGGTCTGTTAAATAGTCAATATGGTCTGTTATGTAATCAAAATAATGCCTCTGCAACTTCTTTCACTTACATAATTTATAGAAATTTGTACAAAAAAATCCTTCAAAACAATTCTTGACAACCCAGTTCTCACCCAAAATGCACTTTTAAATAAGTATATTGAATTTTTTTCCATATTTGGTCTTACACAACTAATCAGGGATCCTACAAGAGTAATATCAAACACCTTTTCGTTATTAGATCATATTCTCTCAAATGCACCTGACAAGAGCAGGGATCACTTGAAATTTCTCTTTCTGATCATCAGCCAATTTTCTGTACTTGCAAAATCGCTAGGTTTAGACTAAAAAGTTCAGAAAATCCAGAAGTATGCGCAATTATAGTAAGGACTTACTAAATAAATGATTAAGTCAAACAAATTTTCCAAATTATGAAAATTTTGATAATGTTAACTTGATAATTTATTAGGCATCTTTGATATTTTAATGAGGTATGCTAACAAGATATTTCGTGGGAAAAATTGTCTGTCTTGAAAAGGTCCCTTTATATAGAACAGGTTTTCTAATGAAATAAAATCAAACATAAAATATAACTTTTTAAACATAAAATCAAGGAAACATTTGTTACCTTTCTGGATATAGTTCGCAGACCTAATAAATATAGACTATAATTCTGTAAAAAATTTTTTTTTCTACTATGCTTCGGCTAATCAGCCACTGCTTTTGTGTGTTAAGTATAATGGGACCACAATGGAAATATTGTTGTGACAGACGATTTTTATATCTATTCTCGCCACCATTTGTTTTTTATCTTAATTTTTTTATTCTTGTTGTTATTTTTTCTTTTTTCATGTTTTATAATTTTCTTAGCTTATTTATATTTGTTTGAGGCAGAATAAAGGATTTAGATTATTTACTGGTGTAACACCTAAATATCAACTATAAAACAATTTACTAATAAAAATGAAGAAGTAGAGGGCTTAGTAGATGGCAATGGAGAGTTTTAACATATTTATTTATCTTTTTTGTTTTTCCTGAAAACAGCAGTTTTTTCGCTGCCGGTAAATAATAGAATTATAGTATGGTTTAAACCATACTAAAACCATACTAAACCACTCAAATGTCTGCCCATTTGCAAGAATAAAGCTACTCAATTTTAGGTGAAAATGTAGTCTCTTTGAACCAATTTTGATCACAGCTTCACGAAGTATACAGTGCCATTTCAATACCTTACAAGAGCCGCCTTGTTGCACTGTTACTTTAGTCGAACTCTTCTAATTTTATTGTTATATTTTTTAATGAAGGAGATATCTACACTCTTTGGTAAGCGATTTGCAGTGGGATGAATTTCATTGCGTGTTTTACTGGCTTTTGTGTAAAACCATGAAAATGACCCCTTTTTCCCTTAGATCTTGTTCCCAAAAGCATTGGATAGAATTTTAAAAATATAACTTCGTGTTTATTTGGATTGATGTTTTTCTTGAAGTTTTCGCTTTTGATTTTCTGCAAAATCTATTATTTCACGTGTGTTTTGAACCCATCTGGTAAACAAATACACACATGACGAGGCGCCTTATTTTCTGAATTTTTATTACTTCTATAGCTAACAAGTTTTTTATTTTTTATATGACATATAGTTACGTGCTCATATTTAGTCTAGGCTTTTTAAAGAATCAGAAACCGCCATATAAAAATTTGGCATTAAAGGAGGTCCATAGCTTATAAGAAACTTTTTGACATAACTGCACTAATTGAAAAATTGGGAATGATATGCTTAGAGAATTGTTTTTGTATTGTTTACTACTTCCTAATCTTTGAAATGCTACTTTTAACATTTTGAAACTATGTATTAAAATCCTTATTTTATTAGATTTCCTAGTTTTTCTTTTTCTAATTGAGGGGTGAAATAAAATTTTGAAAATAAAATCGCGAAAACCCATTTTTTTTTCTAGAAGTATGAGATCATCATCATCATTCATTAGCGTTTTATCAACGTTTACTTTTGTTGCAAAAACTTCAAGGGAAAAACACCTGGGCTGGTGCTGAGGGGGATGTAAGCCCTGATCAATTTTGCCAAGAAACTAAATAATCTAGATTTTATAAAAATTCTTATACTACTGATGTGGTTGATTTGTTTTGTGACGTCTCCACATGATGTTTGATTGCCGCAAATGTTGCGTTCTCTTCTTCTGCATTATTTTTCATTATGTAGTTCCTTATTCAATTAAAGGTAAGTAAACGGGAGAATGTAAAAAATTCAAAACAGTATTTTTAAAACGTGTTGTGTAAGATAGAAAATAGCTAGCAAGATGAAAGATTTTCTTTATGTCTGAAGTCCTCAAAACGAACAAGGCAAATATTTTATCAAGGTGATGGAGAATGTTCCACTTTTTGACGTCAGGTTATTTCTTTATTGGGGGGTAAAGGCCATTTTTGATTCCAACAAATTTACAGCGGACAGAAAACGGAACGGTAAATTTAACGCGGTAAATTTTATACGCTCAGTATACTCTTAAATGAAACGGTAAATTTATTTTGGAAAATTTTGTAAACAAAAGTTTTTTAAGTTAAAAAAATCTGTTTGATCGCTGATTCTTGCAGTATATAAGTGTCCATAACTCAAAGTTATACAGGAAAATACTTCCTGCATATGCGTTGAAGCAAACATGGTCTTAAGTGAGGTATTCTGTCAAGACAATGTCTCTTTTTAACCGAAATCGCACTGGTGCGTTTTTTTTACCCTCCTTGACTATATGTAGTTTATGTATCACTTTGTTTTCTTGCATTAAATAGCTAGCAATGTCACTTCCTACAACATCCGCAGTGAATAGATTCTGTCGCTTGCCAAATCCATCCTACGAAAAGATTTATGCTGATGCTAACACAATTCTTGATGATATTATATCTCAATCTCATACCTTTAGAGCTCCTGCCAATGGCGCTATTCAAAGCAATGTGAGTAGAATTTGATCTTCGGCATAGTTTCTTCTATAAATCCCTAAAATATAACTTTAATTTTCAGCCTAAGTAAGTAAGTATTTATTCTGCCACAAACAAATATACATTAGCTATGAAAATTACAAGACAACAGAAAAAAAA
>JAUZNK010048968.1:0-16162 GCA_035046665.1 Euphysa ruthae
CAATGTTATGGTATTTCAACATATGACTTTGAAAAGGACGACGCATTAAACGAAAATGTAGATAATGTGAATCTTCTAAAGAAACAAATATCAATGAAAGCATTGTTATGATGGCTAACCTACTACCTGTACACAATCATAACAAAACAATATTAATATATTATATATAATAATACATTCAACATGTATGATTTCAGATTTCAAGAAACAAGATAAATCTGAAACCTGCCGGACATAATTGTCTGGTGTTGAACTGATTTGATAGCACAAATTTGTATTTTGGTCGGACTTTGTCCGATGTACGACCGTTATATCGAGGCTTGGAATACTAGTTAATTTTGTAATTATGAAAGAAAAGCTGAGAGAAACAAGATTTTTAAATTAGAGCTGGTTTGCCAAGGTCTATGTTTAACAAACATAATCAGTGTATGTCCAAAATGCATAAAATTTCTTATTAGAAAGATCACGTCAAATATTATGTTGTAACAGTGTGCAATATTATTACCTAGATACTAAGTTATTGTTGCTTATAATGATATTAAAAGTAATAAGATTTCTTTTTGTCATCAAAATACAATAAAATTCAAAAAAATATGGAAGATAAAAAATAAAATTAACATGAAAGTTTATTAATTAAAATCAAAGGTAGCAGAGTTAGCAAGTATAAAATAAATTTTATGTGGAGTGCAAGACAATCGAAAACTCTTTTTCCAATTAAAGATGGAGTAACTAGGATTACTATTATTAGACAGATGTCATTTATAAAGACGGCTTTTTAATTAGCCACAACTGAACCAGCAAAACATCGAAATATCTTCAACCTAGTTAGATAGAAGACAATCCAAATTCTATAGGAAATCAGATCCATTTAAAAAACATGTCGTTAAAAAATATACAGCATGACATGGGAAATACGATGCTCATTTCACAGGATTATTAAAAATAATAATTATGGTAATTAATACAGGATACGCTTTCTAGTGAATTTTTTTAATGATGAAATAACATGACAAAAAATATCAAAAAATTCTCTCTTTGAGAAATTGGCAAAAATGAGTTATTAGTTTAACTTGGTAACATTTTTTTAGCTTGGAAAAAGGAAAACAATTGTCATCGCTAAAAAATGAGAATGGTTAGTACATGCTCATGAATGTTTTGAGGAAAAATTTTAAAATTATTTTCTTATCAAAAAGTAATAACATTTGAAAGCAATATCATTAATTAATATAATTATTTTCAAATAATGTTCAAATGAATCAAAAGATGCCCTCTATGTTACCCCAACTTAGGTAATTTTGAAAGCATTTTTTTTTCAGTTTAAAAATGACCATATTTAGGCAAATTTGAGCTCAAAGCAGGTCCATATGAATTTTTTAAAAACCAGAAAAAAAATAAGTTGAAAAAAAGGTTAAAAGAATAAAAAACATGATTTAAAACTTCACACTACGTGGGTAATGGTGGAAGGGCAGACTTGTGAGAGTAAACCTTAAAATTGTTGAACAGATACCAATTTAAAGACAAGTGAATCACTTTTACATACTAAATATATCAATTTTACATAACTTACATAACCTAAATCCTACTAAAAAAAATTTTACCTCACTGACACAGTCCAACTATTTAATTTACTGTGACAATTTCTCAGAAGATATGCCCCTTCCTTAGTATTATTAAGTAACAATGTTTCTGCTGCTGTTCTGGACAAGTCTCCATGGTACCAACTAAAATGATAAAGTTTTGAATTCTAATTTTACTAAAGGATTATATAAAATATATTTTTTGTTTTCATATAGAGAAATAAAGTCCACAAATCCTACATACAACATTTAACATAAAACAACCACGAACAATATTACTAGGAATTTAATGCATAAAAGTATATTTCATCACCATAATTATCATTAACATTTATTTAATCAAATTAAATGTATTTGGTACTCGTTAAAGATTTGTACTTCAATGGGTAGTGAGTGGAGAAACTATTTTGGAATGGGAGCACTTTATCAAAAATTTTCCTAACTAGATTCTGGATTTTTATTCCAAAAGCTTGATAATCACATTACCTATCACATATTGAAAAATTAGATAAAAAAAGGTAAGGACCGGCTTCAGCACACCCTATGAATATATAATTACATATCATCAATGACAAAAGTAAATAAAAAGCGTTTAATTTTTTCCGGAAAATACTGTAATACAATTCCATATAACATAATGGATAACACTTTGACGAGTTTAAAGCACTTTGTCAATTTTATTAACTTAAATATTTTGAACTTAAACATTCCGCCTGGAGAAAAAGGTGTTCTTATGTCTGTAATCTTGTACTCTTTATTTTTTTAATTTTGTAAGAAATAGCTATAAGAAATGAATCTTTGTGTGCTACTTATATTTATAATGCTAATTCTCAAGAACCAAAGAGTAAGGTTTAAAGAGAGCTAGAGTGTATTTTAATAGTTGTAATAACACTTAGCTGCTAGCTACCGTATGAATAAATCTAAATCAATAACATGCAAATATCTAAATTTAAATTAAACAAAATATCTTAAAACTATATTAGAATATTATTTTCTAGAAATGATGCTACATTAACACAAGCCCACACAGATAAGGATGTGCTATGTAAGTTATTGTAGCATGGATTTACTTTAACAAATATTTACCTACCTTAGTTAAAGACATCATGGAAAGCAAATAAAAAGTTGTGGACTTTAAAATTTAATGTTATATAATGAAAAAAAAGTTAATAATAATAAAAAAAAAATCCTTACTGTCAAGAAATAAATCTTAAACATTAACCATAATTTCTTCAAAACTATCTATTACTCTTCACTACGTCCATGGACGTTTATTATTTTCAGAGAAGATTTCTAGGGTAGACACTCTTATTAGACGGTGGATGCTTATTAACATTCTGGCAAAATTCCAGGGTGGATGCTTATTCTATGGCGGAGGCTTATTCCAGGGTAGAAGCTTATCAATTTTTGCAAAGTTGTGTGTAATTTTGAAATTCAAATGGAATGTAATTTTAGAATTCAAGTGCAATGTAAATTTAGAATTCGAATGCAGTGTTTTAAAAATACAAACATATTGTTTAAATTGTAACGCAGTGTTTCCACATGTTATTTATTGTTATTGTTCGAAACAATTGTTATTTTACTTTTAATTGTTATTTATTGGATTTTACAAACAATTTATCAATATTTTTGTCATTTATGTTTGCATTTAGTAAAAGCGGCAACTCCCCTAAAGAAAAACGGCAAATCCAAAAAACACCAAAAAAAGAATTCACTTCGAAAAGTATCAGAGAGTACTATAGTGAATTACGAGAGTTATCAGGAAAGGATCCTAAATTCCAGAAGGCCAGGAAATGGCCAAGCGATATTTCAATAATAATGTTGATGGACCTGAAAAACTGATGGTGAATTAACTTGATTGCTTTTTAGACATAAGAGGAAATTTTTAAAGGACTGCTACCCAAAAAAATGATTATTGAGAAATGCAAAAGATATTTATGGTAAGTGACTGGAGCAACAAAACCCTCCAGTTCCAGTTAAAAACAACTAAAATTTACTGATTCCTGATTAAAGAATATAAAAAGTATAAATATACAATGGGGACCAGATGCCACTACACCGGAATGAATCATCTTTGAAAAAGACCATGTCAACACTTTTGTGAAAGAAAATTACCTGCTCTCCAGAGAACATGAGAGTGCGTTTACGCAGTTAGTATCAGAGGAGCCTTATCACTTGCCACCTGAATTTCTTTTCAAAGGAAAAGGTACAAGTAAAAAGCTTGACCCTCCTCCAGGGGTACATTTCCAATTGGCAGAAAAAGGCTCCTATTGGCTAGAAAATATGCTGAAGACCATCAAGTATTTGCCAAACAAAGGTGATCCATTCACATGCAAGAAATTTGACATTTATGTTTTAGACATCTACAGTGTTCATTGTATGGAAGATATCAAAAATGCACTTTTTGCAAAAGGGTATGTAACACTCATTTGCATTGTCCTTTAAAGTCAGTTTACAGGGAAAGAGAGGGTCTTTTAATGATTGAACAACTTAGAGTGGATCACAAAAATATTCGTTCTCCAATGAGATGACGGTGATGCTTAACGATGCACAGAAATCAGTCAATATTGACTTTAGTAAAGGTTTTAAAGTTTATTTGTTACAAACAAATTTGATGAGTTGGAAGATTTTATGGTCTCCTATACAGTATTCGATTTAGTTGGCAAAGTTATGGTTGAAGTTAAGAAAGATTGTTGAAAACTACACCTCCTAAAACCATCAAGGACTTAATGAAAACAATAACCTCACCAAAGGGAGTTAAAACAGCTAAGCCTTCGAAAACAAAGCTCCAGGAGATAAAAGATTTAAAATATTGAATGAAAATGAAGATACAGAATTAGATTTCGACGACGTGCATTGGGGGAAGAGGATAGCAGAGTTGATACTACAGTTGAAAGACACAATCCTGAAGGTGAAAACATAACTGTAACTTAAAGCAAAAAATAATTTTACAAAACTTTCCCAAAAATGTTATGATACAGATACACAACTTTTAGATGTTATTTCAACTGCATTAGAAGATGATGAATCTTCACTGAGGTTAACTACATTTGTAATCCAAACAAAGGCATATTTAAGAAAATGGAGAAGCTTGAGGGTAATAAATCAGTTAAGCAAAGGTGATAACAACAAATGTGCGGAATGCAGGGAGCAGTATAAAGAACATTATTACGAATGGCTTGAATGGCCTATGTGCAAACAAAGGTACCATAATGAAGAAGTTTTTTTTTAATATTATTGTACTTCAACATTTTTGAAACCCATTTTTGTAACAGACAATTACAAACTGCTCAATATTTAATGTCAGACATATTTTAAGGTAAATGGAGGGAATATTCAGCTGGAGTTGAAGAATTAACAAAAACTGGCGTTTTTTTAGGAAAATTTTTAAAAATGGTTTTAATGCTACATAGTGAGATGAGATCAGGCCAAATTAAGAGATGTTTTGTTCAAAAAACATGCATGCTGTTTAACTTATTAAATATATTTTTTCTGAGGGAAGATTAAAATTATTAAATTTTTTATTACAGCTATATTTTCAGATATACTTTAATTAGGATATTTGCAGTCCCAAAAACATTAAATTAAATTTGATTTTTAAAAGGTTTTTGAAATAATGAAGTTTTTTGGTCTCATAAAATCATTTTCATATAAATTTAATTGCTTAAGGCAATGGTGTAATAAAAAAACCAGACAGAATTTAAATAACATATCCACACTATTTACTATTTACACAAATATAAACTTGACTTAAGCCTAACTATGCAAATAATCATACTCTTTAAATGTGCAAATATCAAATAAGGTGGCATTTTCGTAAGAACATGCTCTTGGTTCCCTCTATATAAATAAACACAAATTAATAATCGCTAAAAGAAAATTCGATATGGAAAGAACACTAAACAAAAGTGGACAATATTATTATTACAAGAAAGAAAAAATGTAAGGAAACAACAGACCCCTATTAATTACACAAGTAAAATATGAATATTTATAGCCAAACAAGGAAAATAGCATAGTGTTTAAATCAAATATCAAAAACACAGAAGCTAAATAATAAACATCAACTATACCTTTATCTCATTAGAAAACTTTATTACCCTGAAGAGATCCTTGGCAATAGCATAAAATATAAAAAAACAAAGAAGTTCAAGTATAAACAAGGACTTTAGTAACAGATGTACTCCCGGACAAAAATACTTAGAATTATGAATCAGAAAAACATAAATAATAGTTTACCAAATCAAAAATTTTACTTGACAAGATCTTAATAATCTCTTCAAAATGACTAACAAACAAAATAAACCAAACAAGCAAAACCAAATTTATAAAAACATTAATCCAATTTTGGACTGGGTACTAAGTATGAAAAATGTTAAAAATGGCTGAAATAGCAAAAAATTCAACATAATCAAAAATTGCAAAATTTATTTTTGAACATGCTTTGACATGTCAAAACAATATCTTCTTACATATAAAAATATTTCCGAGAGAAAAATCTATCTAAATCTACAATCTCTAGACAAAATTAAACATACTTCAAAACATAGGTCATGGGTTCAACAAAGTTTCTAAAATGAACTAATTGTTAAGATAATCAGGAGTATTTTTTGACATCTTTTCAATCGTTTGAGCAACAATTTCACTAAACATTTGGCATTCTTTAAAGGACGACCCAAGCTGATAAAATTCTTAAAATGAACAAAATAATCAAAAATAATATTTGCTAACAAGGTAAGGAAATTCAGCAAAGCCTTAACTTAATTTTTCAAATAAAATGAAAATTTCACTTTTGGAAAAAACTTGTAAATAATATTTTGTGACATCACAAAATTTTGGCAAAACTGAAACATAATTTCTCTAGAAACTTTTTGGCGGCTGGTAACCATATGGGTCAAAAGATTCCTTCTATGGTTTCATACATAATTTAAAAATCAGTTAATGAAAACAATATAGAAAAATTGCGGTTCTAGACCAAAATAAAAAATTCAAGTCCAGGACTGAAAAAAAAAATACACTTTTTAAATAATTATACTACGATCATGACCTAATGGCTCTACAAAAAATTTCAGAAATAGATAAATTTTAAAACAAGTAAATAAATAAATAGATTATTTACAAGTGAGACAAAAAGCTTCATTTTTTAAAGTAATAACCAATTTTCTATAAATTATAAATATAGAGAAAATTTGAGCCTTAGCACAAAACCAAGGTTAACTTACAGCCTTTCAGAAAAACTAGCCAAGGTCAAAATATAATTTCTTATATGGTTCCCTCGATATGGAACAATCTTAGTGAATGCACAAAAGCTAGTAAAAATATTAATACATTTAAACATAAGAGGGACCACAATGAAAATAAGGCTTTGGCTTTTCTTGTGCTTATCCCTGCTATCAATACCTGTTGTTTAAAATATTGTGGTATGCAGTAAAATTTTCTTTTTTTTTTAAAACGACGTTTTTAACATTTATTTTGTAAAATTTTTATTGATAGTGAATAAATACTTACTTACTTATTTCTGAAAAATTAATGAATTTGCTGGGTAAATTGGGTCTTGCACATATTTTTCACATATTTTTCTTATATAGTATCTTTTTGTTGTAATCCTTAGTAACTATTTAGGGAATTAAAAAAAAAATGACTCATGCTCTTTATGGCTGTTTTTGCCAAGAGCAATAACAGTTTTTTTCTGAAATCAACAGTTGTGGAGAAACATTTAGTGGAAATTTAAAAAAAAAATGTTGCTCAGGTGCAAGGGTGATAAGCGGCATCATTTGACTGATATGGCGTCAACGTTCCTTTATCAACAGGGCCTGAAAAACTTTTATAGCAAAATTTAGCTTTTAATGAAATAAAGGGACAGTAGTGGGTATTTCTTGACCCATAGGTTTACCTGTTGAAAATTATTGTTTCCAGCAACTGGGCCCTGAACCTAGTCAAATTTGGTCCTTAGATGACATTTTTCATTTTTTTTTTCAAGTATCATTGCAAAGGCTGTGGTAAATTCAGTGCTTATAAATTCTAAATATAGACTAATATGAAGCTATTATACATAAAATTTTTCTTTAGCTTCGAGTTCACGAGTCTAGGATTTGCGAACCGCTAAGAGAATATATATTATACTGCGAAGCTGTCAAGGTCAGTAGCTAATTACTTTAAGAGTTTCTAGTATTGTTTGTAATAAAAGCTTTGAAACTTTTAAAAATAAAAATGTTGCCTTTTATGTTTTATTAATGAGTTTTCCTGTCGAAGGAATAGCATCTATTTATATTATGGCAGTTTTTATCATGTTCTAGAATAATTATGAGAACATATCTTATTCAAAGTTGAAAGTTTTATATAGATTTTGACATGTTATTTATTATAATATATAAAAAGAATAGCAGATGAGCATGTATGATTTTTTTTAGATATTTCCACATAAATCTGTATTAGTCAATCATACATACTTTTTGAATAACGTTCTTCTTTTTTCTTTTTTTCTCATTTTCCCTTATAAAAATAGAAAATATAAATAAGTATCATTAAAGTTTGAAAACGAGTTTTTAGTTATAGTACAAGTGTTTTTGTGTGTTCACTTGTATTCTTGTGCATGTTAGACGAAATTGTGAGTGATTATGTAAACTGTAATTATATTCTCTGGTAGAATAATAAAATAACATAGAGGGGTTAGGGTGTATCCACAATATCCACAATCGAAGTAAAACTCCAAAATACAATGCAATATATTATTTTTATACCTCCAAATGAGAATTTAATGCTCTGTTTTCATGATAATTTTAACCTATTTTTATACAGATTTGGAAATCTAAAAAACTCATCTAGCATAAGGTTAAGGGGAGTTTTGATTATAAAACTATCTGCCAAGCTTATATTTAAGTCACGTTACCTCTTAAGAAGCCAAAGTTTAGATTTTATTTTTGTATTCGCTATTACTGTTTTTGAGTTTCATCGAGCAAGGTTCATCGAGTTTTCTATTGTCTTAATGTAAATTTTTATTTATTGAAACGAAAATTTTTTAAATTTAGAAGGAGTAGTTAGTTAAGTTTCAGTCATAGTTTTGACTAGCGACTAAAATCTTTCATAGGTATAATTTCTCTTGAATTTTTGGTTTTCATTTTTTTTTAAAAATAAAATTAGGTATTCTGATCTCCAGGTCAGGGTAAATATTTTTTTTAGAATTCTTCAAAGTCCTGAAAAATGCTTTGGAATACACTAAAATCTTCAAATTTTCTGAAAATCAAACTTTTGAGATCAGTTACCAATGATTCAGTGGACTTTATAATATTGGTATTTTAATCTAATTAATAGCATAGTTTTGCAAAAAGTTTTTGATTAAGCTAATTGCGATGGTTGGATAAAGTTTATTGTGGAATGTTATTATTTTACGTTTTAATTTTTATCCCAAGAAGTTCTCCTTCTGGTAAGGTTGTAATATGGCCATTTTTATTTTTAGTTTAAAAGGTGTTTAGAAGCCGTTTTCACACAATTAGTTATCTTTTTTATATTTTTCTTGAATGTCTTGATATATTTGGAATATTTCTATCTAACATAGATATTATTAAACAATAAATTAGTCTAAATATTTATAAAAAAAAAAAAATGGTTATAATAAATTATTTGAAAATATTTACATTATGATTTATGGCATGACCTCTTGACGGTGATATATTTTCTTTCATTACTGAATATTTGATTTAACACCTCAAAGGGAAATAATGTACACGTTTTTAATCTCTTAAAAGTAAAGAATCGCTTGTTTCTGATTGGTTAACAGTGCAGAATAGCTTGATTATAATTGATTTCTAGGGAAATAATAACTATATCATCAGTCTTTTAAATGAAAAAACATAAGCATCACTACTAAATGTATTGAAAAAAAAATGTATTAATTTAATGCTCTGTTTAATTTTCTTTGATAGATGCCTAAAAGTTAGACCAATTTTGCAAATTTGTAGACAGCCTATTTATGCGGTTTCCCTCAAAAAAAATTTTTATGATTTTATAGTTAATTTATAACTCTTCTGACTCAGTTATTTCCTAATCCAATTGACTCATTTTATTTTCCCCCTCAGGCTGATTTTGGTGCAATGCCAGGGTATTTTCTGTGGAAGGTTTTAACCATAAATATTGAATGGCAAATCAGTTCTAATCAAGCTTAAAATCATTTAATATTTATATACTCATATAGACAGAGTGCTCTAAAGTGGCCTAAAGTTACCAACAAAATCAAATTCTAATTAACCATAGGAATTTTCATAAGAGTGCAATGTGGTGTCTATCAGTCATTTATGAGAAGCATTTGTTCTGTTCCTGTTGTTTTCCAAATTTCTTTTTATTCTTCTTTCCCACTTCATGATGGTTTTAGACAGCGTTATCGGAGTAGGAGTGACTTCTGCGTTTAATTTGTTGTCCTAGCAAAAAAAAAGTTTTAGTAGTTATAAATCTAAGTTGATGGTAATGTAGTATTTACTAGAAAAACCATTTTAGTGGATACTTGAGCAGTTTTTAGCACATAATAACCATGCTTGAAAAAATGATCCTGAAGTGTTATTTGTCTTTTTACATTTTTTAACATTTTAATTTTTTTTGGTGTAATATAATAAATCAAAGTTTCTGCTCCAAGATTTTGTTGATTAATAACTGTCAAATTAATTTTTGTTTTTAGAATTTTTAATTTTTTAGGGAATTCTTAATGTTAAAAATTGTGATAAAAAACATTTGATCGAGTTTTGAGACTTCTTATTATTTTTGACATTTGGCTGGTTGTCATATTAAACGTCAAATTAAGCATTGAAGTAAACATTAACTTAATGTTTACTTTAATGAGTTTGGGTGTTGGTATACTGTTGAAAGTACGCCATAAACACATAAATTCTTAGCATAATGAATCTTACCTGTAAAAGTATTGGACTTCGTAATAAGTGTAAGTCATTTTCATCTGGATTGTTGTCAATCGTGACTAGTGGAATTTTTGCTGACCATAGATCATTTAGGCCCTTTTGTTTTAGCTTTAAAATAGCTCTTTCTTGGATGATGCGTTCTCGTTCCAATTCCTCTAACCTTTGTTGTTCTCTTTAAAGTAGATATATAACGGTAATAATATTTTTACTAAAGAATGACTTAGATTTCATAAAGTTGTTGTTTTATACTATTGGTACTAGTTTTGATCAATTTGAATTTAACAGAGTTCTGCTTCGGTTTGAAAAACTTGAAAAATGTTTACTCAGGAAATCTTGGTGAAAAATTATGCATTGGTAACTCTCAGCAAAAAACCTAAAAGTTTAACGAGCCTTTTCAAACAGAGGAAATGAAATTTTTGAGCTGGTATAATTGAGTTGGGTGAAAGTTTACCGAAAATAATGTGGGTTCAAAGAGGACTCAAGTCTTTGATCAATTCCAGATGAGCTCTAATTAAACAGTTTTGTCTCAAAGTTAACTTGAGGGAGAATTTTATTGAAAAACATTAATAGGTTTATTGACTTAGTGAGAACTTTATAATGGAAATAGTTGACTTTAGATAAACTGATAGAAAAATCTTCAGGAAGAAATATATTAAGACTTTGGATCATGGAAAGAACTCAGAGCAAATTAAATTTTAGATTAACTTTCATTAATATTTACCTCATCTGTCTTTGTTGTATAGCTCTCTCTTCTGCTATTCTGATTCTTTCATCCCTTTTATTCTGTACCTCTTGTTCAATCAGCATTTGTTTATAAAGTTTGTCTTCAGCTATACTTTCCCATTGTTTTGCTAGCGGGTGAACGTGTGATACTTCCTATGTGGTTATAAGTATAGCTGCTTAAAAAAGGTTAATTACGTTTTTTGTTCGTAATTAAATTCAAACCTAAGAATGCTGCAGAGTATAGGCTTATTACCTGAATAGTGTTAACTATTTTTTGAAATAGATGTAAAGGTATAAATAAATATATTCTCAAAATTTCTGGAAGATGAACTGAAGCTCATTAATTTGAGCAACATAATTAATTTGTTTATATATAAGTTTGAAGAATTAAAGTTGATTTTTGTCTCTGTGTTATTTAAAGAATTTTTTTGGAAAGGCACATTTATGTTAACCTTTTAAAAAGCCTCTCAAATTTAGAGATGATGCAATAAAATATGGCATATTTTTGTGAATAATTAAAGAAGAATTCTTAAGATAGATTAAATTCTCACCTCGGAATTGCCTTGTGAACTTTCTTTTTTTGTATCAGTAGAAAGAAGTACTTTGGAAGAATTACTTTTTCTACGAAGCACCATTTTCTTGGCTTTTTTTCCAGATTGTTGCTGCAAGCTCTTTTGTAATAGATTAGTGTATGATAGAGTTGTTTCGTTCAAGTTTTCACTGCTAACATTGTTTGGTATAGATTCTGTAGCAAGCTTTGTATTTAATTTATTGTTTTGTTGGTGTATGTTTTTTACTTTACTATGCTTTTCGGTTTCATCTAGGTTTTCCCTTGAACCAAATTTACTGCTTTTTGCCATTTCATCAGCACTAATATCATTTAAGTTGAACAATGTCTCACTGTTTAATAAAAAGTTGTTTACTTCAAGTTTGCGCCGCTGTATCTGGGCATATCTTCGCTGAAGTTCTTCTTCTCTCTGCTGCAGCTCTAAAATTTCTTCTTTGATGCGATTCCGGGCATCTGACATAAGTCGTTTTTTCAACATACCTTGTTCTTCTCTTTGTTTTTGCAATTCTTCTTCCTTTTCATATTTTTCTCTTTCTTTTTGTAATTTCATGTTTCTTTCATATTCTTTATGTTTTTGTTGATTATGATGCAATTCTTTTCTTTTTTTTTGCATTTGTTGCACCATTCTTTCTCTCAGTTCATTTTCACGCTTTTTCAACTCTTCCATCTCTAGCAATATTTTACCTCTTGAATCACCATACTGTTTTTCATATATATCATTGTCATTGAAGGGTTCCCTGTAGATTGGGATGTTATCTTGATGAGAAATGTTTTGTTCCATTTTTTTCAGTTCTGCCTCTCTTTGTTCTTGGATTGAAATTTCTTGTTTTATGCGTTGACGTGGGTCTGCATGTGTATTGCGAACATTGATTATATTTTCTTCCCTGCGATTGTCAGCATTCTGTTGAGTGATTCGGAGCTCATTTTCTCGTTGTTTTAGCTCATTAATTTCCATTGTTATTTTCTGTCGCGTTTCAATGTTTTCTTTTAATTGAGTTTTCTCAAAGTCGTCTGATGATTCATTAATGAGTAAACCCAGTTCTCGATTTTTGGCTTGTAGTTCTAACTCACGTAGCTTTTCTTCTTCAATTTCTCTCACAATCTTTTCACGACTGTCTTCAACTTCTCTTATAATACTTTCTGTTTCATCTGTTGATGTTTCACTTGGTACAAATGACCCTCGTTCTATCTTTAAAGAATTTTCACGTGATTTTGCTTCATATATATCTCTAAAAATATCATTGCGATGATCTTTTGGTGATGGTGTTCGTGATAAAATATCTTCTTGCATGTCACCATCAACTTCTTCTAATTCTGAATTATCTGTTATTCGTAGTTTTTCGAGTTCGTCAAGTTTCTCATCTTCAATTGTTGTGTCCATAAGGTTCTCATTAGTTTCGCTTTCATAGATCAAATCTCTGAAATTATGGTGGTTTGTTTGGTTTACCATTTCTGATTCGTCTATCTCTTCATTTGTTAAATCATCCACTAAGGACTCTTGTAAATCGCCATTCATCATGATATCTCTAAAGCGGAAGATTATTGTTAAACTTTAGACGAGGCTAACTTGATTTCTTTGTGAGCCAGACCGATACTGAATTTCAAGAAATTGAATTAATTAAAGTGACACAAAAAAAAATTCTCAAAACTTGTACAATATATTATGTAAGGATTGTTGTTTCATTTTTTCATTCAAAAGCAATTTGAAAATTACAAACTTTCCAGCTGTTGTTTTGGATTATTTAGACATAGTCTTGTGCAGTAGACATAACGTTGTCTATAAAATCTCCCAAATTTATATTTGAATTCCAAGATATTATGGTAAATCCTCTTTAGATAGTTACAAATCAAGTACTTTAACTCTAATTCCTAGATTGATAGTAATAAACCTTTTTTATACCATAATATAATAGTGGCTGGCATGTATGGAGGCCTTATATTTGACCGAAACTATTGAAATTTTGTCATATTAAACTTAGATTAAATCATTTTTTATTTATTTTTTAATTATTAAAACTTTTCGTAACATTTTAATCTAGAGTTTTTTTTTCGGTGAAACACTAACAAAATTTTCAAGTAATGATTTATCAATTTAATTTTAACAATTTATCAAATCTTTGATTCATGACCAATTTTAAAATTTGTTTGGGATATTTCACTTTTTTTGTTTTAGTTATTTGATCTTTAAGTTTTGTATTAAATAGAAAGAAGAACTAGAAAGTAGAAAGAAATGAAAGACCAGAATGTTTGGGAAATCTTTTATAAAATTTTTCTGCTAATGAAATTTTCTATTTTGTCTGCTTGGGATAAACTGCAAAACTTTATCACAAAAATTTGAGTATTCTTCGTTAATTCACTATAAAAAATATGCCCAATGTTAAAATTAAAAATGTAAATTGTAAAAAAAAGACAAAGACATACCCAAAGACATACTGCCCTTTTTAGGCTATCATTTCAGTATTCATTGTTAAATAAAGTTAACCTGAAAATTTTACATTTACTGAGATGTAGAATTTGAAGTCTCTTGGGCATTTCTGTGGATTAGTGGTTTTGATAAAATGAATTGGGCAGAATATCAATGCAATGAGTAGTTAGTACTATTTCATTGATAAATACTATTTCACGTATTGAGGACATCTCATAGTGTGCTATATTTACTCTAATTACTATGCTTGTAATATTAAAACTTTTTGGATAAATTTTTTGCTTTTGGCATAATATTTTAAATTAAGACTCATACGCTAAAACTTATCTGTAGATGTTATTTGTTATTTGCTATTTGTTAAGTTTATTTTGATTTATTTAATTTTAATTTATTTACGAACGGGATAATTTGACTGAAAAAGTATTGCTGTTATAAAAAGAAGTAAGACTCAGATACACTTAAAAAAAAAACAGTTTTTAAAAGTTTAATTTAAAAGGCATACTTTTGAAAATTGTTATCAAATATTAATAGATCTCCATTCTTGTGCATGTATTGCTGATTTTCATTTCCATCACTTTGAAGGTTGCTGTTCTGTTTGTACTCTTCTTGGTTATCCAGGAAGCCAAGTTTTTCTTCTAATGCTCGTTCTCTTTCTTTGAGTAACTCTAGTTCGTGTTTTGCTAACTCAATCTCAGACATTTTAATTGACTATTGTCACCAGTTGACTCCTATAAATTTAATTTAGTGTTAAGCACATCAGATGTAAACAAACAAGCTCAGAAACTAGTAAATGTTAAACCTGACATGATTATTGACAATAGCTTATTATAAAATTCTAAACAATATTAAAAAGAACATGATTTACATTTTAAAAACTAATTTTCCTTTTTTTTACAAAGAAAAGAGACATGTCCTCTAAGTGCAAAAGTTACTGTATGGTTTTGAAATTACATAAAAATAAATAAATTGAAAATAATAAATACATTGAAAATATATTTGATATATAAGAAATAATAGGTGAATATTTAGCTTTAAGTTGTAATAATAATATGCAAGGTACATTATTTTGGATGGAGTGGCATTATTTTATTTAGTTGTTTTTAAGTCGATTCAAATCAGCTCAGTTGATTTTAGAATTATTGTGTTATTGAATTAAAGTGATCGCTTCTTTCAAATTAATAAGAAATTACTATACTATGTAAGAAATTTTTTACGCCAGATAATACACATACCTGTTGCATAGATGTTTATAGTTTAAATTAGAATGCCTAAAAGCATCTGCAAAGCTATCATCGAGCTATTCTGTTATCATTGAGATCTATTCTGTAACATCATGAGAAATCCTCTTTAAAAATGAATGAAAGGTTCATTGAAGAACAAATATAATACTATATGACAACTCATTTTAATATTAATAAGTCATTGTTATTCTTCTATTTACAGAACCACAAATTCTTTTTAATCAAGCCAATAATAAATTAAACTAGTTTTTGTTTTCTTTTTCTCTCTTTCTTATTATCTCCCTGGGATTGTTTTTAGTTCTTATTTTATTACAGATTTAAACAAGTTTATTATTTTTCTATTATTGAAAAAGATTTACTAAACTATCAATCTACCAAAATTCTCAGATTTTCTTATATTTTCTCATTCAAACACCAACACTTAATCGTGTTAAAGGTTTCTTGTTTTCTCTAACAAAGACCATTAGTAGCAGCTGGTATATACAGCTGGTCTAGTTGTTTTTGCTGCCAATATGGATGTAATGGTTTTTTTATATAATGTTCTAAAGAGATTGCATTTTTTAAAACCATCTTGTTTAAAGAAATTTGCTTCAGATACTGAAATTAATGAAAGTGATATATGTTAAAAATTCTGTCTAAAATATTATTTGAAAATAAAGATAAGACCATAAACATAAAATGGTTAAGGGCCTGGAAATAAAAATTTAAAAAATTTCACAATATAT
>JAUZNK010048979.1:0-16162 GCA_035046665.1 Euphysa ruthae
ATTCTCGCTTTACATGAGTCTCATTTCTGCAAGCAAGCTTTTGTTTGTGTACAAGAGGATTGTCGCGACTCGACTCATTTGTGTTATCAAAAGCACTACACCTAGCTATATTACTCTCAAAAGATATTTATTCATGAGATGAGTTAACTTTTAATGAATGTTATAGGTCCTGATGTACTTAGGGCTCCCATTTGAGCTCACAGTAAAAAAAATAATTGGTACCTTCACGGTGGGATCGAACTCACACTTATAGGTGTCAGAAATCTAAGCCTTAGAAGCTCGACGAGACAATTTTGCCTGTTCAATGAGGGTTTGCCCCACCCAATATGGAGAGTATCTTTGAAGCAATACTCCTTTTTTGCCGAATCAGACAGATTTTGTCAAAAAAACTTCTTTTAAAAATTTTTTTGTAAGAACCTATTATCCTAAACAAATTCGGTCTGTTTTTCGGAAATTCGGTGTCACATGCATATTAAATTTTATTCCTAATTTTTTTATGATGGATTTCTTCTTGGTAAAATTGAGAATAGAAGAGTTTCTTATATTAGTTCTTCGGTTTTCTAAAATTTTCGTCTAATGCGAGTGTGGATGCGTAATATTATCCGCGCGAAAATTAATCCACTTAAAGTATGTTACAAGCAACAAGGTAAAAACACAAAAACAAAGAGCAAAACAAACATTTTTACTAACTTAAAATTATGTAACCAAGTTAGCCCTAGTATTAAATTAAGTAAAATTTAAATGCAAAAAATTATCGTAAAGTTAGTGTTGGAAGTTTATGAATAGGTGAATAACACAACAGAAAGTTTTTTAGTGGTTATCGAAAGAACGAGTAAGTATGCTTTATGTACCCATTTTTTCGACTTTATTTTATTACTGTGTTTCCCGGTAATTAACAGTCAAAATGACCGAAATGCGGCGCTAAGATTTTCTAATCCTGTGTTTTAGCATGCATTTGAAAATACAGCAGAACTAATGTCATTCGAACTCTGTTTGTAATGAACTTGTGAAGAAACCGGGTAAATTTCAAATTTGTTGGTTTCGTGACGCTCGATTTTGCTTCTGTTGACTTCCAGACTTTCGATCTTGTTTTTGTTGATTTACGTCTAAATTTATCATATACATCACTCCTTTTTGAGATGAACATAAAAGCACGTCGAAGTTTCAATGCAAAGAAAATATGAAGCTTTTCCAGAAACTTAAAAAGAGGAATTCCACAAAATCATTTGTGTCCAAATTTATCGTTGAACAGTTTCTGAATGGAAAAAAATTCCAAGATAAAATATATGAATCATTTCTAATTTCGTCGCTACGACGTCTAAGTTGACATTTTAACGAAAACATTAATCGAGCCTTGCTAAAGCGCATGGAAACAACATTCCACTCAATTCTTCTTGAAAAAGCTACAAATTTTGCTGAATATTATTTGGCCACTAATGGACAGAAAGCTAAAAAAACAGATAGATAAGATAAAATAAGTATATATTCCAAAATTCATCATGTCGTTTCTAATTTACAACAATTTATTAAAAATTAGGATATTTGCTTATAAGGTAACATTAGGTTAATTCGGAGGGAGTTACCCATATAGTAAGGGTTAACCAAAAACAAGCCTTCGAAAGGACAAAAAATGAAAAAATAACAACAACAACTACAACAAAAAAAATCTAATTTATTATGTTAATTATATCGTTTATGAATAATTCCTTTAAATTGATTTCCATTTAAATCAAAAATATTTTTATAAATAAGAGAGTTTTCATATTTTAACTTAAAAACGTGAATAATTTCAGTGATAGATTTATTCCATTCTGTGACACACTGATATTTAATTGCGTTTTTACAATGTTTAGTAATTTTAAATTTTGGCAGGACTAATTTATTGGTTTTACTACTATGAGTATTGTAAGTGTATTTATTCTTACTATAAAAGAAGAAGTCTTTCATTGAATTTGGTAGACTAAACAACAAAGAATAAAACACTAACAATATATTTGAAACGCCGACAAGATCGGTGAACAGAGGAATTATTAAACTATGAAAACTCAAAGAAACGTCAGGAAACGGAATGAAGTTAATAATTTCTAATGTGGCTCAATTTAAAGCTCACATTTGTGTTAAGGCAACAATCGATAACAATTTTTTTTTTTTTTTTTTTTTTTTTTGCAATCTAACAAATCTTTCTTGCAGTCCAAAATTTTTTTAGTTCTCGAGTGGATTTGAAACCACAACATTTTCCATGAAAATTCAATCTAAAAATTTATGAATGCATTTAGTTTGTCGAAATGAGCATTTTGTGAAGAAATATTCATATGTAAGACTGATATACAAGTATGATTAGAAAAACTAGAAGAAAAAAATTCGTCTATGTTTAAATATTTACAGTTTAAGGGTTAGAAGGTCTTCATCTCCTAAAGCTTGAGAACTAAAATAGTCGTTATACTTTTTAAATACTTTGCTATTTTCAGATGATGGGAAAAGGTTGAGATTAGAAGGCATATCATTTAAATCTAGAATTTTTTCGTTTGAAAGCAAAAACTTTAAATAGTTATCGGTTATACCACTGAATGGAAATATTTTATTAACGCATTATACAGAACCAAGTAGAGCAGTTTTTTAGTAATTGATAAGCAATATTATTGAGATTATTACATTTTCTATGAATATATAAGCTACAATTTTGGCAATGTAGAAAATGGTGTCGAAGGCTGTCTTAAAACATTTATTGCATTTCATATGAAACACCAATAATAACGGTTACAGAAAACTATGAAAATATGTTTATCTTGATAAAAAGATTGAATTTAAACCAAAATAACAAAAGAAAAATGTAACTTAGTTTCCGTAAATACTTAAACAATTTTGTAATTATATCTTTGAGAGAGATAATAACCCTCTCGATAATAGTCGTTGTTAATTAATTTAATTTTACGAAGGCGTTGCCGATAGCAAACTGACCCATGAAAAATCCAGGATCCAAGCATTTTGCTTTCCTTCCATAATCATTTACACCTGCCGAAGAGAAACCGATAATAAGAGCAAGTGACTCATTCAAATAAAGTTTTTTTTTTATATTTTCCGATGTTTTTCCCTATATTTAAAATTGCATTCACAGCAACAATTTTACAATTAGTAAATTTAATATTCACCCGTTTTTTGTCGAATAAACGGTGGCATGGTTGAATTTCGTTCTTCGTAACTTTTACATCAATGTCTTCTAGGATAGAGATGACTTAATCTTCCAAACTATCGTTTGAAGGATCAATTCCGGAAATTTCACGGAAAACACAGTCCCTTCTGGAGTACTGTTCACTTATGTGACATTGTTTTTCTAAATCATAAACTCGATTTTAAATTCTAAAGACAACACTTAAAGTGACAGATTTATCACTTTTTAAAACTTCGATATCTTTCTCTTTCTTCTGAAATTTCTGCGTTAAATCCGTATTTATTTTTTTGAGAGCTTCATATTCAGATAACGTTTTTGAATATTTTTCTTGTATAATTAAGCAATGCTTGATTAGTTCGTCTTTTCTTAAATCTTTAAAACTTAACTCTAACTTAACTCTAACTCAAAATTCTTATTATAACAAATATTATAATCTTTTTAATAGTTTTAGTCACCGAGAAAGTTTATCAAGAACGTCATTTTGAAGTGATAGTCATTTTGAATTGATAAAGTAGGTCTTACATTTCTTACACTTAGCTAAAGCAATAAGATAAAGCAGCTCTCAAACTATGAAAGAAATTGGTTAAAGTTATATTTAAACGATGTGTGGATCCATAACGCAGTGGTCTAACGAGCCGAACGACGGAGACCTTAGTGAAAAGGTATGTAGTTCGAGCCTATTTGATGACTGCGTTTACGGTGAAACCACCATCTAATTTCGGACGAAATATTATTGCCAAATTTTAGAAGGTGTATCTCGTATCTTGTTCTGTGTCCAAAATTCGTAATATATATCTGTATCTATATAAAAAAAAGTCTTAAAAGATTCAGATCGTAATCTGAAGGAAAGCAATCGGAAGACAGAAAGCTCCACAATTGAGGAGTAAGTGGGAAGAGGCTTGATGAACAAATTTTTTGTGAAATTTCGGGATCTGTACTGTTAAAGGATGGATAGCAGACAAAAATTTTTTCAAATTATCAGAACAGTGTCTATGGAAATACATTTGAAAGTGATTGAAGATTAGAACGAAAATCAGGATGAACAAGGTTAATTATACGTTTTTCAATTTAGTCGAGAAGTTTTTAAAGCATTAAATGATACAACCATTTTTCACCCCATTCAACAACAATGCGAAGATAAATTTTCAAATCAGCTGCCATTTCAACCTTTGCAAAAGCATGGTTTGTCTTCAATAAGGATGATTACGATGTAGTATCAATCACATATATAAAAAGCTTACAAAGAATACTATCAGGCTAAGCAATAATGAAAATTTTAAAAAAGAGTGTTCTAGAACAGAACATTGAGGGACACCAGAATTTAAAAAGTACCAGTTTGAAGAGTAACCATCGAGGATCACCTCGATTTTGGTTTCAAAGATTTGCAAGTATCAAATGGTTAGAGGATGGAAAGATAGGTAAATTTTATATTTTTGTCCTAACAAGAGAACACACATTCCCTCACCTTATCAACTCTTTACCAATTTGCTTCTAAAGTACTTCATTTCTAAATCATCTGAATTTGTTTCATGAGATTACCAAAATCTTGAATTCCAAGATATAGATACTAACATATCTCGAGTTGAAAATTTCCGAAAACATTACAGGTCATACAGAACTGGAACGGTTACTAGGTGTAGAAGCCTGTGAACAATTATTTGGCAAAGAATTCCAAAGAAATATCTTCTCTATGAAGCGGTACATATTGTTAGGTAATGGAGAAAGGAAGGCGATAAGATATTATGAAATCAGTGGAGGCTTGTCTCGGAAAAGGGCAGAGAAGTTTCTAATGGAAGAAGTTAATCGGCTGATAGACGATATTAATAAAAAAATATATGACAACTTCTTAGTGCTTACGAACGAAGAAGTTCTGAGAATTCACACTAACAATCGTTATCTCTTATCAAAAGTAGTATTTTATTCTGTGTATAAATCTTTTAAACTTTCACGTAATACACTTCTACGATATTTACGAGATATGGAAGAGACTTTACTTTTCATGGTGATTCCAGAATAATGTTATGCAAGAAACTGTCAGAAGTCAGTAAATGAACACAAATCTCTTGAATCAGGGATCCAGAAAGACTAACAGAAGGACTTAACAAGATTAATAAGGTGATCAAGGATCTGATGAAGCAACCAAAGCAAAAATCATTGAGAAAAAGCTCTACAAAGTGGAGTGAATTATAAAGATTTACAATATAAGAATCACAAGATGGTTATCAGAGACAAATGATAAAAATCTAGATGAAGAAGATTTATGGAGCAGAATGATAGAGTTTCTGGAAAGAGAAGTTCGAATCCTGAGCAAAAAGGATTAATTAATTGAAGCATGGACACTGATGGTCAATAACCGGTATAGGTCAGGCTGCTACTAAGAAGACAATGCTCACTTAGCCAGTCAAAAATGTGAAGAGGAAAATAAATGCTATAACTGTGGAAGAAACGGTCATCAAACTAGTTATGGATTTAAGGGTTTAAAGATAGTATTTTTCATGTAAGAAGTTCACTGAAATAATCCCAAGTCAACGACTACAGATTCTTCAAAAGCATAATTTCTGTATCCAGTGCTTATTCCCTGGAGCTCGCCAAGATGAAGGGAAACACAAAGATGAATCATATCAGGGCAAATTCACGTGTTCCCAAACGGTTCATAATAGCAATACATAACAATACACACAAAAAACATTTCTTTGTATGTGACGAGCATAAACACAGAGAAGCAAAAATCAAACTATTTGAAGTATTTAAATCCAAGTTTATCACTAAACCAACACATAAATACCTGATTTTGCCAAGAATATCAAACTATCGTTTTATACATATAGTCTACCAAATAAAAAAGACACATACAGGAAGTATGAAGAATCAGCTATCTATCTTATACAAGCAGTAAGAATTAACAACACCGACTATATGATATTATTTCACACAGGTCGAGACTTTATCTGCAAACAAAAGTCATTATTACCAATTGGAGATAGATCAATGAAAGAATCAAATGAACCTATACAAATAGGAGGCATAGGCGGAATTAAAATCACTTCACTTCAGCGCATGGTAACTACCAAATACAATTACCAATTCACAATGGAAGGGATACTATTCTCTCAGTTGTCTCAACTTACAATATCATAGCAAATTTTTCACGTTATCCACTCAGCGGACAGGTTCAATCTTATATACACCAAGAATACATAAAAGCAGTAGGAGATAATCTTTGAAATGAAAAAAAAAAATGACTCCGTCTCAGATCTAGGTGTACGTCTTTTACATTTAAGGTGTACATTGAATTGTGTGGAGGCGTACACATACGATCATACCCCATAGACAAAAAGGCCTGAACTTAAAACTGTTTACTAACTGATTATGTAAAAAAAATACATTTTCTGCTTCGCACTGTCACTGTCAAATAATAGCAATTTGTTTGCTAAAATACTTTTTCCCTACTTCGAATTTCTTAGAGGACATAAATTTATGACGTCCTCAAAAAATAGCAACCCCACACCCCCAATACACACGCTTCCAAAATTCTGCCCACAATCGAATTTTAGCATCAGGCACCACCCTCCCCTTGAAAATTGGCTAAAAAAAATCAATTAAATTCACATGACACTTATAATGGTTTCAAAGTAAAAAGAGATTGTGTATATCATTTTTTAAAAACATTTTTTATCAATCAGTGTCCTCATTAATGTCCATAAATGGTGTTTGTGACAGTTTCTTAAATGTATTTAAGACTGGACTGCTGTTCTGGAAATAGAGTGAGTATAGAAATTGATCACTTTTGTTGGATTTTGTTTGAATTGCATTGGCTTTCCGTTCTTCTGAAAATATAGAAACAGACAAATTTCTTCAAAAACATAAAATATAAATAAGAAACATTTCAGGTTGAAGATATAAAACTATTTTAAGAAAAAGTCAAGTTAAACTCAATTTTTTGTGTTTCTTATATAAAAAAAGTGTATTGAAATGAAGTATTTACACCTGTTCGAATTTTGACCTCTATTTTTTTACCCCTCCCCCTCACTGTAGACGTCATAAATGTGTGCCCCTTTAAAGCAACACCTGGTTTATATGTTAATTTGCCAAGCTCTTAATAAGTAATTTACTATTTCAATATTTTATTTAGTGTAATTAAAAAATAATTTTAAATATTGAAGACAATAAATTGCATCATTAAAACTAAGTAACGTTTTAACAAGTGAATAGGGAAATAACTTTTTGCCATGAACCATCTAAAAGCCGCTTGATTTTACAACATCTTGGAATTCGAATTAGTGTGGCTGTTTATTTTATCTAATCTTCTTTTCAGAATCTCCAATAACTGGTTATATTAATAGTCTCTCTCTGATTAAAGTGTCTGCCAATCTAAAAAGGAAATATTTTGATTTCTCACTTCAAACTGCGAACGATGTTATAAGAATTGTATCTTTTTCACCCAAAAAAAGTAACTTAATTAACTCGATAAATCAGGTAACTACTGAAGATGAACTTAAAAAAATTAAGCACAGTCAGTGAAGTAGTGACATTATAATTGATGCTTCTACATATTTAAGGAAGTTGGATCTTTTGTTTGAAAAAGAAGACATCAAAGAAGTATTTCAAATATCAATATTGAATTTCCGTTATTGGCTCTTTGTAACCTAAAGGCTTTTCTTTATGGCTTGGATAAAGAGGAAAAAATAAATAGAGATGGTGTAGAGCTATGTGCTTAAAAAAAAGCCTTTCTTAAAGATCAGACTGATATCACACCGATTTCTATATTTGGTGATGAAATTTATTCTGTTATATACATGACATCGTATTTATTTACACAATTGCGTGTAGCCAATTACCAGTCTCAGCGTTTACTGAAAACAGCCACAACTTCGACCATTATCGACGAGTTTGATCAGTTTTATGATTAACTTAGAAACTTTTCATCTGCAACTTCTATTATTGAAATTCATATCGATCGATTTAAAAACATTATCCACAAAATTAACTTGCAGAACGTGTAAAGAAGAAGTTGTACCGTCCTATGGTTGTGTTGTTATGTGCTCATCATTTGACACTGTCTCTTTCTAAGTGATTGTGTAACTATTTCTTACATGTAATTTAGTTTATAAATTAAGGATAGTTGGCATGATTTTACCTCCTCTCTTATAAAGTGAAACTTGTAAAAAAGATGATTGGTGCCAACGTCACCCTTGACGATGATTTTGTAGTGGCAATAACAGTAGAGTGACTCTTGTCACAAACCAACGTTTGTGTACTTTTTTGAAATAATTTTAAACTTTGTTTTGCGCCTTCTTGAAATTATTTTTTAGAACTTTGTTATTTTGTTCTTATTTTCTTTGTTTTATCAAAATTTGTTTTGCATATCTTAACTATGACCGGTAGCTAAAAGTGATTTATCACATTCTCTTGAAAAATTATAAGTCTTTCTTTACTAAAAAAAATCATACTTAAAAACAAAAAGTTGTTTATTTTTTATTTTGGATTAATTTTTTGTTGTATAAAACCATGGTCAAAATATTATGAGACTTATATGGCATTAGGACTCCTAAAAGTCTCATAATATGACCATTATTGATTGTAAAATTTTTTTTGCCATTTTAAGGTACTAGGACATATCTAAGGTCCTTCTTGCACTATGAAAACTTATAATTATCCTGTTTGCTTACCTTTTATCAAATAAAAATCAAGTTTTTTGATCAAATTTGTAACGAAATCTTGATTTCAAAAATCTTGGAAATCCATGGAATCTAAAACATTGATATTTACAGAAAAAAACAGAATTTTCTACTTTTTTTGGACAAAATGATAAGATTTAAAGATTTTCTTCAAAACATTGTTTCCAGACTTTAACGGAAACCCAAAGTTCTTTTTAATTTAGGCAAAAAGTGATTTTTCAGAAAATCATGGAAAAAAATTATGAGCCATTAAGACACCTTATTAATCGAAAAAAAAAAAAAAAATACCACAAACAGTTAAAAATATGGATACAACGCCCTTGGTATATTCAACTTTAGATTTATCTTTTGATTAATAGACTTATATAAAATATTTTTTCTGCTGGATCTAAGGGATGGAAGTGACAAGTCCGTCGTACTCATTTGGGTTTGTTATCATTTTTGCGATTTTGGTTAAGAAAATCACTTTTACAACCTGCGTCAAGTGTGAATTTGTGCTAAAATTTGATAAAAGTCTCATATAATATTGCCATCCATGAATGAATTTAGTTTTATTGTTGATAGCTTATTTTATTGTGTTTGTTGATAGCTTATTTGCTGTAAAAAGCACCTACAACCATTAAAAGAAAGAAAGAAAATTGTCTTTTGCTGACCTATTGGCACTATTTTTACATGAATATAGTTTATCAATATATTTTTAAAGAGCTAAAAATTTACCTGTGTATAAGTAAGTATGTGTTTCTTTTGTAAATCTAAAAAATAAGTTTTTTTAATCTAATCTTCGTCCATTGTTAGTTGATACACATTATTTACCCTAATAGTGTCTGTAATTCACGTTTGTTGCCTTTTTACGCCCTCATTAAATAGGGGAAAGTTCTAACCAAATCATTATGATTATCTGTGGACTTTGTTTTGATTATTTTATCTGTTTGAGTGGCTCTCCCGTGAAACGGTTCTTGTTTACATTTAGTCTTTCAGGAAGTAATACGCACTTTATTTCATTGAACTATTACCCTCACAGGATAAAATATGTGTTTATAAGTGTATTTTCTTTATATTACATCACTTTCATTAATTAAATCAGACTTTATTGTATAATTTTAGTTTAGTTTGTAAGGTACTACATGTTATTTCTCTGCTTCGATTGTTACAAACATCCAATAAGAGCCGCTTATCCCACAATTCACAGGTCGTTATGATGCCTACAATATTCCAAAACATCAAAAACTTCACAGTCTGTGGCACTTTTAAATAATGAGTTGACTACACCTTCTTTAACAAATTTTAAATTATTGGAATTGAAATTTAGATTCTAGTCATTGTGCACTGGTTTATGATAGACTTTGACAAAAAGAAACTTGTTATTTTGGCGAGTTACACGTGTGCTGAGAAAGGTGATTGAGTTATTAGCTATATTCATTTTCAATAGCAAGTTTGATTTTATTATGAAAGTTGTTTAGTAATTCGAAAAATTATTCCTGATAAGTTCGTTTAATAATGGCAAATAAGTTATCAAAAAAACGTTTCCAAACTTTGGGTGGGTGTGAAATGGCAAGAAGAACAAGAGATTCTTGAGATTGCATGTAGATTTTTCCAATAATAGAAGAATTACAGACCACCCATAAGAACACCGTCGGTTAGACTGAAAAATTTTCCATCCAATTTTTTGGTAGCTTTTGTTAGTAGGAATTTACGATACTAAGCAAATATTTAGAAGATATATAGATGTTTTGTATCATAGAGAAGTGTCTTTTTCAAGATCTTTGATGATCCTAGCGTTCTATTGATTGGAAAATTAGAGTGATCATTCATTTCGATTTCAGTTCGATTTCAGTATTTCGTACATATTTAGAACTTTTTTTTGAAATTTTAGATATGTTATAAGCTGAATATATTCCAATTAAGGTGAATATTAAAAAAAAGCTTTTTCCAGTCCTGTAATTTTGAATTTTGGGGTACCACCAAAGATACATCTTAGATAAATTTCTTAGTCAGCTAAATGATATGCCAGGCTGTGTATCATGTGACCTGTTTCTATACGCAGATGATTCATGTCTTACGAATAACGTCGTTAAGGCAATAGATAAAGATTTTTCGAATTCATGCGGGTAGTTTGTTGATAAAAAACTCAGTATATCCAATTTAGCGAGGATAAAACTAAATCAATCCTAATCACGGAAAAATATAATATATTTCATACCAAGATAAATATAAAACAGTATTCTAAAGTTAAATACCTAGCTTTTATTCTCAATAAAAATAATCAACGGTTTCTTCATGATACCTGGCGTCAGTACCAAATTAAATTCCAAATTCAAGTTTCTATGTAGGCATAAAAGGCTTTCCGGATTTTCAAAGGCTCTATATAATGCTCCAGTTGAACACCATTTTTATTATGCTTGTCTGTTTTGAATCTAAATATAAGTAAATCATTATAAACTCTATCTTATACCTAGAGCCATCACTTTGGAATGATCTAATAATCTAAGATATTATATTTAGTGATAGTAGAAAAAACACCAGTTAAGCAACATCAGGGAGAAATTTGGATTATTAAGTAATTTCCATCTGAAAATTTGCCGATTATTTTATTAGAAACCCCTTCCTCGTTTGGCCATTATGTTTGACACTTTTCTTCCATCCCTGCCACTCTTTTCTTATCCCAACAACTCCAATGCCAACCATTCCTTCTTATCATAATCACTCTTTTCCTATCTCAATCACCCTTCCTAATCAAACTTCTCCTGTTCCCTCCGCCCTTCACCCGCTAACAAAATACATATTTTTCGAAATAATCATGAAATAATCATTGTATTTAAAAAAAATTGATCACGTAAAAAATATATCTCAATGCTATTTAAAGTTAAAGACGTTTTATTGAACGGTCCTAGCAGCATATATGTGAATTAAATTTTTCAACTAATCCACCGTGATTTTTATACTTGTGGGTTATAATAACTTTTCATTAAGATTTTTGGTATTAATTTACTAAGCGAAACAGTTTATATTCGCAGGTTGATGTGGTTCTCGAGTCCCCAGAAAAATTATAATGCTTTCCAAGATTTTACCACCAATATCCAAGAGATCATAAAACAATTTATTTTAACATTTACGAAGCAATGTTGGCTTTTACAGGATCATATTGGTACTTATCACTTTTTAAAAAAAGAGTTTTCCCTTAACAAATGATCTATTCAAAACAGCGTATTAGGAAAAAAATTACTCTAATTTGACTCATAAATAGAAATAATTGTATTTAACCCTTTATGGGGCACTTGCTAATTTGATTTTTAAATTTTTATTTTATTTCATTCTACCCAATAAAGACTAAAAAAGTCGGGTTATTTGATAACTTGACTATTAACATAACTTATTAATTTGATATATCTTTAATGTAATCCTATCATGCTCTGTGGTCGTTGTGATAAGATTCTATCTCTGGAAATTAACTGTTAAATATTTATTCTTTGTTTAGGTCCGTGCATTCCATCACATTTTCACGACTTAAAGAGAGAGAAAAAAGATTTATTTAAACATAGTTTTTTACCTTTCATGGCTTTATTGAAGGTCAATTATCTCAAAAGATGAAAGGTTTTCCTTCATCTGATATCAAATTATTATTATCAAATATTAATTCATTAATATCTTCATATTATTCGTTCTCGTACGTATTATAAGAAGGAACCATCCATCTAATACAGTACAATCGATTTTGTTTGTTTTGAGTAACCTTATTGTCTTTAAAAGATGACCTGGAGGAGTGGGTAACAGCTAGGATGTAAACAGAAACTAGTAAGAGAAAAAGTCCTTAAAAGTAAAAGATTTAGAAAAAAAACATTGCTTTATCACGAAGGCATAAAGCGGTTAAATAAATTACCTCAAATATAACATGCCATCTCCTGCGTTACCAAAAAAAAAAAAGTGTTTAGATAGAATACTACAAAGATGAGGCTAAGATTCCATCTTTATTTAGCATAAATTTTATTAATTTTAAGGTAACAGCTTTAAATCTACTTATAGCAAGCCGAAATTGTTAACCAAAAAGAGAAAAAAATAAACAAGAGCCAAATGCTAAAGATAAAGCGTAGCAAATATTGCAGCTAAAAAACTCTTGGCTAAGCTTAGCAAAATTCATCAACTGTCTTGCAAAGACTTTTTAATCTATAAATATTTTAAATGTTTGAATAACCAAAAAACAAATTTTTCGGGTTAAGATCATTTTTCTACGAGACACTTATTTGATTTTATATTTAAAATAAACACACGTTCTAAGCTAGAAATAAAGAACTGCTAAAATAAAGGTCATGTATAAATTATTTGTATTAAATTCTAACCATATCTGTGTTGGAGAGTTTTTATTTTGTAATATGTAGCAACTGTCTATGGTAGATGTCATGTAATGACTAAAGAGAAATCATGAATTATTGCAAAGAAATGAAAGGGTACTTAATTTAATTAAGAATAAATATATACAAATAAGAATATAATATTGAAAGAATGTGTATCTAAAATAAATATTTCGGTACCGCAGTTTAAGTAGTAATTTTCGTATTTGGCTTTAAATAATGTACTGTATGAGCTCTTCTACCATTTGGGTATAGTATAGTTTCGCAAAAATTTGTGTTATTGTATCGACATGCAAAACAATGTTTATTAGTTATTGAATGTTGCTCTCTCATTCCCAGTGAAATTATGGTCCTTTCTAACGTCTGATCATCGATATCCATACAATCATAAAACAACTTGTCATTATTCATTCTACTTATTAATGACGTGGTTATATTCTGCCAGTAAAATTTATTTATTTTGTTTTTTGCGCTGACTGTTTTTTCTTTCTACTCTTACTACTTTCATTTAATTTCTTACAAACTGCAGCTCTCGATATTGCACTGCGAGAAGCGCCAGTATACATTACTTACCACGGTAATCATGGTTAGATATCGGTTAAATTCGTATGTAGTTAGAGTGTACTTAAGATATGTAAATGACTATAATAAAATTATATTAATAACGTTAAGATAATTTGTTAAAATTCATTTTACCGCGATATCTCAATCAAACATTCATCGTGGAAAATTACTCAATGAACAGCGTCTCATATTTGAATCGATTCTTTTGTATAAACATCCTATATATTGCTACCTTTTCTTTTTTTATTTACGCATTAAATAAATGAATCAGTAACTAAACATTTTTTTACATAGCAAAACAAGAAAACATTTTTCAAATATACATATTTCTTTTTCATACTTGAGACGCAGCACATATAAAAATGATTACTGGTGTTCAGATTCTTCCTTTAAAACGAGTTTGTCTCGCTTTTATCAACCACCTCATCCTGTCAAGCCATCAAACAAAACAGTCAAATACATCATTTTGAAAAAAAACTTAATGAGTGTTATTTAATGATCTAAATATACTGACTGGATATTTTGAAAAATTCCTTTCTATGAAACTAACATGGATGGTAACCGATTTTGATAAAGAATCTGTATTACTTAAAACACCACATTATCAAAAAGATAATCCAATTACTCCATCTCTCATTAGATTGAGAAATTGCTGTGTATCTTTGCAGATGAGGACTAAATATTATTTTGATAAACAAGAAAAGATAAGTGACAATTTTTATTTGCTGCTTAGCAGCCACAATAAAAAAGCTCCGGCTTAGCTGCATTCAATTGTGGAGGAACGCACACTCCTCATGAACAGGCAAGCCTAATTAGAAATAAGAATATTATTATTGAACGCAGAAGTTCCCAAGGCTGCTGTAGAAAGAAATATTTTTTAAAACCCATTAGAATTGGGATTTTAAATACGATCTAATAGTAAGAAAACTTATTTCAATGAGTCAAAAATCTTCATCCACTTTTTTGAGAAAAAACAAATATCTTTATGAAATACAAACTAACTTAAAAAACGTTTATTTCGACTTGTTAATGTCAACTAATAAATGCCTGGTATTTCACTGGATTAAAATTTCAATTAATGTCATGAAAGATTTAATCAGTTAAGCTAACAGAATCACCTTGTTTAGTGATACATCTCAGAGCTTACGAAAATATAAACTCAACGCCACCTTTTGTAATGAGACGAACTCTACATGTGCGAAGGATTTTTGAGATTAACACTAACCCGTTTGATGGTAACCGCAATAAGATCTGAAAGGTGCATATTATTCTTTGAATACTTTTTCTGATTACATCAATTCTAGAAACTATATGTATAGATAATAAATTTCCCAAGTATTTCTTACTACCGAGTTGACTTTTCCAGGGCCAAAGAAAAGTTAAAAAACCTGTCCCGAGAGCACTCAGAGCAATGGGATTATTTTTGCCATGTTTATTGACGACTTATTTGTCATGGTTGAAACTTTAGAGCAACGCCAATCTGTTGATATAAAGCAATCAGAATATTTTTCAAAGTATAGCTTATATCGAATGTAACAAAAGTCGCAAATAATCATGATACTGAGGACATGCTATGCAAAGTTAAATTTCTAGTGTAACACAACTATTTACTATTAAACTTTTTTGCAAACCAGTAAAATCACAGTTCATTATAGGCCTGATCTGGATGCAATAAGAATTGATGTTTTTATTGCAAGGTGAAAGTATAAAACATGGCTTCCTTACAGTCTTTGAGATGATTATCTTGTTGCCTATTTTGTTAACTTTTAACAGAAAGGAAGTAGATACACTCTTTGTGTGGAAAAAACTCGACATAAGTGTTTGTCATATATCAGGAAATTCCTCGGCTGTAAAAATAATTGTGATTCAGCTCAAGAAATTATATTTCAATCAAAAATATCAAATTCGATCCTAGAAATGCTATGAAGCGATTCCTTGGATAATAAATTAATCAAAAACCGTTACAAGAAACTACATTGAAAGAATATCTCATGACATTTCCCAAGAAACAATGGCTATCAACATATTCTTGATGAATTTTGATGTATTAAAAAATCTCTAAGGAGATGAAACCCAGACTTGGATTGGTTTCCTAAAAATATGTATCGATTCCAAAATAAATAAAAAACTCAATTAGATAAGTTGAATTTTCGAACCAGTAACCTTTTGTCCACTTGCGAGACAAATTTTTGATTTTACTATTGAAAGGGCTATCGCACGTTTAATATCTTAGAGGACATCTTTTACTCCAAATGATTGCCTGCTTAATATTTTTTTTTACCGATCCTAGTTCCCAAACCGTTTTAATTTTAACTATTCAGAAATAAAACTAAAATTAAAGTACCCAATTAAAATTAAAGTACCCAAATAACCATATTTATGTATATACATATATATATACCTAA
>JAUZNK010048990.1:0-16161 GCA_035046665.1 Euphysa ruthae
TCATCTCAACTACACGCATTAAAAGCAGCATTATTATACCGTGTTATTTTGGCATAACACACATTCATCTCAACTACTCGGGTTGCATTTTATTTGAAATCCATTGATTTGATGTTTTATCTGCTTTCTGTACGTAATTTAAACCAAATAGATATCGCACAAAAATCCACACTAGAACTAGACCGTGAATGCGTGTATTTGCGGAATTAAATTTTGCGGGATTTTAATTTAAAGGTAATATTTTTGTCAGCTGAAGTCAATTTCGGCTCTACTGTTTTTTTAGCAATATCAGAAGAGACGAAAATACTACTACCCTTCAATCAGAAGTGTTATGAGTATTATGTCCACTCAAAAATACTAAATAAATAATGCCGTAGTGACTGTTGCTATCGATAACGAAGACGAAAGACAAAGTAATTACAAGTACTCCGAGACTGTCTGCGCATAAGCGAAATTGATACGGTTAGTTTCACTTGTTTTCTATTTTTAATCTAGTTTATAATTTAATTTGTCACATACCAATTTATTATTCACAACTTTTATTTTAGGTTTTTGTCACTCAAAATTATGATTATATCAAATACTTACTCTGATGTCATATAGTATCCGTTTGTAAATTTGCCTAGTTGCGTAGTTGTTACCGTAGCTACATAAGACCAAGCAAAAATAGCGTATTGAGTAATTGCAATGAAACTCCTCTACAAAAGATGTTTGAATACATCAACAAACACCTCATTAAAAGTTCTGAAATCATGTATACGAGTGAACTAATAACTATATACAGTCAATATATGCACACAGTATCTATCGAACACGTACCAAACGTTAGAACGTTATCGGAAGTAACTGTCACCCTTTTTAATAACGCTATTAAAATATGTTGATCGGGAGATAATAAACATTCATTTATATTTAACAATTCAATACCAAAGGGACAAATTAATGAGCTGCTGCTATCAAAAATAAAAATAGCTGAAGGTAACCGCCAAGATATTTCACTTGAACCAAAAAAATCAAAGGTATCGTATCTGCTATTTGTCTAGAAGTTAATTCGAGTATAAAACTGCGTTGTTTAAACTTGGTGACTCATTTGCTTCGATGCACGTTTATTTTCTACTTTTAGAAAAGTTTGTTTGTTTGCTATACGGCTTTATTCTAAAGATACGAATAAAGGCTGTTATAAAAAGTTTTGCACGAAAAAGAAGAAATGTCCTGGACCACGACAGTTACCACTAACCCAACAAGAAACACTTTGCTCTGCCATGTCAAGCGCGTTTTATATGTGACTGCAATTGTCAAACAATCGCAAGAAGCTGTGCCGGACGTACCGAGCCTTCATGTTTTTGGGTGGGATGCTAAAACTGCTGGTGATATGAGCATTATCTGGATGCTACGCGATCCTGCACCAGAACAGATTATGGTTTTACTTTCATGCCAATGAAACTCTAAATCATTTGTAAAAATCACGATTTAAAGTGTATCCATTTATGTAACTGTGATCAATGCGGAAATAATGCTTTGGACGCAGTTGTACTAGAGGATGAAAGTGATGAAAGCAGCCGTTCTGGTAATGAAGTAACTACGTTCGAAGAAGACAATGAATAATTTTAATCATAATCAGAATTTTTTTTTTTTTTTTTTGTATTTATATTCAACATTGCCAGAGAGAAATGTGGTATATAATAAAAAGATTTTATGATTATAAATGAGTAGTACTTCTTCTGTCAATTTAATTTTGAATAACAATATATATATATATATATATATTTATATGTGCATATAGCATAATAGGCAACCCTTCAAACAAATTTTCTAACAAAAGAAATATTGTATTTTAACTTTTATGAGTTAAATAAGTTTATTTTGACAGATAGTATAGTAGGTCACAAGTCTAAAATAAAAAATACTTCGTATCCAATAAATTTTAGAACGTCCTCCCTTCTCTGAAATAAAAATGTCACTATTTGATGACGTCGCATATGATGCTTTCAAAATTTTTGAAATTATTAAGTTGCATGTTTTTTTTTGGATAAAATCAGAATGCATTACTGTCTGAAAAGCGTTGAGAAACAAATTTTAAGTTAATGGTAAACGAAGTTACATAGATTTTTCATACCAAAGAGCTAATAAATTAATTAGATTTAAAGTTTGATTGAATTTTTGCTTAGCTTTTATAAAAGAAAAAAGAATGCGCTAAACTAGCATCCTTTCTATTAACTCTGACTGATAAACAGACCACCTGGGTTCAATATGATACATAAAAAAAATGTATCTTTAAGTGCTACACCACTTTTATTGATTGTCTTTGGATTGCCATTAATTAGGAACCATTTAGTTGTTTTCTTTAGATAGTGCTAAAAGACGCTGCATTACGTTTCCAAGAGAAAAAATTTTTGTTGCTATATTTAATTTTACGATAATAATAAACGTTGTAGCAAAGTGGCTATGGTATTCGACCTGCTTCAGAAAAATTTGGTATACCCGAGTCGGCAATCAGAGAAATGATCAAGTCTTAGAAATAAGCTGTTGCAAATGACAATGTAACAAACATTGCCAATTCTCCCGATAATCATATCTAATATATTACAATATGATTTTGAAAATATAATATATTATAAAATATCACTGAGAATTTAAAGTACATATAAACTAACTGCCGATTAAACTACGACACGAACTTTCTAATTCGGTACTCCAAGAAACATAATTTGATACTTATCTGGATTAATTAAGTTACAATTAAGTTTTTTGTTAACCAATCATTGATATTTTTAAATCTGTACTAAGTTGATCAATGACAGTTTCTAAGGCTGCTTCCTATATGTAAATAGTATTGTCATCAGCAATATTACAAATATATGCCTCTTTGATTAAATAAATCATTAATAAATATGTTAAACAATAGTGGTCCCAAAATAGAGCTTTAAGGGACTCCTAGAATTACATAAAGCCATGTACAAAAAATAAAAACCTAATTTCATTCGTTTTCTATTACTCAAATAGCTTTGCATAAATTGTAGACTTTTCATAAAAAAACCATATGCACAAAATTTAGCTATTAGGAAATAGTGTCGAATGTAATCAATAGTTTTTGAAACGTCAATTCACACTGTCTCTATAAATCCTTTTTTTGTCCAAACATGTCTGCCACTTTTTTAACAATCTAATAATATAGTGTTGTGCAGAAAAATGTTTTCTTAAACCTCCTTGAAATTTTGAAAAAATATTATCAAAGTATAAGTATATCTGATCATATATAATCCGTTCAAAGACCTTTGATGTGGTTGGAAATTATAGGACGATTGTTATTTTTATCTGTTGTCTCTCCCTTTTTAAAAGTTGGCACAATGTCACCATTTTAATTCATCAAGGAAAATTTCCATTAGGTTGGTGTACAAATATCTGCAACGGATTTCAAATCTTTTAGAGGAATAACATTAATTTTTTAAAGAAAGGATAGTTTCATGAACAGTTTCAGGTGAAACGTGTACAAAAATAAAGCCATTTATTTGTACACCTGGATGTTATTTCAAAAATACTGGTTTGCATATTTTGCTATTGCATTTTTTAAAGGGTCATAATACCATTTTCTTTTTGATTGTTAGAAAAGAAGAGAGCGCAAGCTTGCCAAAATGACTTTTTGTTCACCGGTATACCAATACCAGAAAAGAAAGATTTATTTTCCTTTCTGTTTCGGGCAACAACAAAATTACTTTGTTTCTTAAACGTTTCTTCAACGCATTGAGAATGCGATTTGCTATCGGCATTTTTAAGACGAACCAGTTTCGTAATCTCCTTACGAATGATCCCTGTCCCAAATAATCGAACCAACTAGTTTCAGTTTCTTGAGTTAATAATCAATTTAACATGTAAAGCCTATCGCCGAAAAGAATTACATAGATGGCTTTCCAGCAAAATTTCCCCCTGGAAAATTACACCCGTCTTTTATATATGGTTTGCTCTTTCCCTTTCTCTGAATCTCGATGAAAATGAGTAATAAATTAAAGCAATTACTTCCAATTGAAGTAACCACCCACAATTCTGGAAATATAAAAAAAAAACCAATGAGAGGTGCTTGAGGTATCGGGTGATCTAAAGAGGTTTAAACCTTTTAACAAATTTACATACTTATATTTTTCTGGAAAAATTGGTCCGTTCTGCGACGAAAAAAGGCTTTAATATAGTTTCCAGAACTAAAAATTGCACGTTTATGACAAAATTTCTTGTTTTAAATGTCTAAAATATTAATTAGTGTGAAAACTTTCTGGCAAAGGGTATGGGCCGCGGAGAATGGGGGGCTTGCCTTCCTTTTTTTTTTTGCAAATTCGTATTTTTTTATTCGTTTTCCTGACAAAAAGACAAAAAAAAAAGGTTTTTGTACAACCCATGTGAACTTTCATAATATATTTTCAAAGAAACCACATTATTCCAATGATACCTTTATTAAATGAATTAGGAAAATATATGAGGAAAATTTTTTTTGCGGTTTAACTCATATGGTTTTTCATTTACTCAGTGCCATCGTACACTATTTGTCTCAAAGATTTTTTTTCAAATAGGGACTAACATCAAATTCATCAAAAGAAAAATGGAGCTTGCAACAACAAAAAGAAGAAGAAGGATGTTGATTATGAGGTTTAAAATAGATCTGGTGAATGACTTTTAGTTATAGGATTGCATTCAAAAACCAATGCAAGGCGGCGATTAAATTCACAGCAACAAATGATTTTCTCGAACAAACTACATGCGCCATCATAAGATTGTGTCAAGGTAAGAGCAGGAATTAAACGGAGAGCACAAATCACTAACGATATTTGTCAACAGATCTACGGTAAGTAATTGTATTATTTTTGTGTAATTCTGAAACTCTCTAAACATGATGGCTACAGACGGCTTCCTGAAAATGAAAATATTTTAAACTGAAAAAGGTTGAAAAGCTACTTAAACTGAAAAGTATCTTATATCGTTAATTTAAAATTTATCTTTTAGGTATTACCCAAAGCGTTGAAGACAGTCTACCACATATAACCAAGATTAAACGAATACTGAGGTCTCAGAGGCAAAAGAAAATTATATCTCTAAATCCACAACGAAGAGAGGATATTCCGGTACAACCTCAACTCTATGCACTTACAAAAGCAGGGAACCAGTTTCTACTACATGATAGTGGTGTTGGGGATGTTGAAAGAATATTCATTTTCTCCACTCAACAATGCACCCACCCAGGGCAAACCTCAAGCTGTGCCCTGGGGTTTTTTTTTTTTAGTTTATACAATCTATGGTATGGTAAACAACCACACCCTGCCATCTGCGTTTGCCCCTCTATAAAATAAGAACGAAAATACGTACAACAGATTTTTGACACAAATCTGCAAATCAAGGTACTAATGCATGAGGTTTTTAAGCAAATAAATCAAAAGCTCTATACTTAAACTTCTCACCATTTAAATTTTTAAACATTCATTGGATTCATCATCACTTTTGTAATATATATCTGTATATAATTTTTTAAAGCAGAAAAAAAAAACCCACTAAAAGAAGAACGATTTTTTTCTTTTTGTAATAAGCCACCCTAAAAGACTCAGAATCTTTTAAACGTCCTATTTATTCGAAGCATTCGATACTTTAAAGGAAGATATTTTCGTGAAAAGAAATTTACGCATTTTTTCCTATTGAACCAAGAAATTGAGTTTCCCCCGAAAAACAGTGAAATTAAATTCTCGCTAAAAAATTCAGTTTATACACCCTTCGGACACAATATCAAGGAAAACTTCTTGTGCAGAGTTATAACTAAATATTTCAGTCGTTTACAACAATAATTTTTTTTTAATTTTTTCTTTTACTACCAGGGAACCAGCAGCGAAAAACGATCTGACGTGTGTTTTTACTTGATCTTTTCTTAGCTTTTTATGTAAATATGGTAATAATGATGATTATATTGCTATCAAGGAAAGACTCGATTAAAACTATTTCAATCGGATCGGTGTAGCGCTCGTTAATTAGTTTCCGGTGTGTTTGTTAATAAGCTGACCATATTCCTGAGAGGCTGGTAGCGCCTTTACCATTACGCTACAAACGATCTCCAGCCCTCCCTGGATAAGCGGCGATAGACGGCAGTTTGTGCTGGTTAGTTCTGCTGTAACAGTTGCGCCGCGGTCTAGAATATAAAATATACTTGGTGACATGAGATATTTCTCTTGGCAAGTGTCCTATGGTGGTCCCACTGTTGTCACAGAACTTCATAGCAAACATATCAAACGGGTTAGCGAACTAATGATGACACGTCAACATCTGGTGTTCAACAGGCAGCCAGGAATTACGGTAGTAGTAGTATCCTCGCGTTGCAGCAATAAACTGTAAATTTTTTTCGTTGTTTATAATACTTTATTTTGTTAATTTTGTAAAAGCATAATGTTTTTTTTTCTTGTTTTCATTCACTGAGAGATATTCTAATTAAAAGAAAAATTGGCTTTAGCAAAGAGAGGTAAACCACTATTTTTAGGTAAGATTGATTCTATGGTGCAACGATATCTTATTCCAGCATTGAATCGCGGTTCTGTTATTTAAAGAGCTGTTTCAACTTCCATCGCCAAAACTTTAATGTCAAAAAAACATCCTCATTTGGTAAGAAATATTAATCTAGACTCGTCATCTTGGGCTAAAAGTTTATTTACACGTATGGGATTTGTGCGTTGCGTATTCTTTAGAGCAAAACTCGAAATACCCGTGAACACTCAGAAAGAAATTGAGCTAGTACTTTTACACCAATTAGTTTCTAAAGTAGAAATATACGCAATACCTGTTTCAATGATAATAAACATCGACCAAATCTCCGAAATATATTTCCTGATCACGAGTCACCATGTCTAAAAATAATTCGCAGCAGTGGCTGGAAGCGTAGACAAGCGAACAATAACAGTCGCTTTTACCATATGCCTTGATGCGAAGTTCTTACCAATGCAATTAATTTACTGCGGAAAAACAAAACAGAATTTAATACAATTTATTTTTTAAGATTCGTTCAGTTTAAGAGTGAACCCAACCCATTACGGCAATGGAGAAGATTCAATTTTGCTTATCACAAATATCATTTTGCCATATGTTTTGCCAAGATATTTAATATCAATCAACTTAATAACAATTAGCCAATAATTGTTGGAAATAAAAGAAATTTATATATTTTTTTCGGTATGAAGGGCTTCTTTCTCCTTTTTTTGATTAGAAGAAAGGGAAAGAAACCCATGGTACGAGTGTGATATTTTCATATAAAATAATTTTTGAATGCCCAAATCACGATATTAAGTACATGGGATTATGGCAGGGACTTTGGCGTGGCTGAAAAAAACAAAATGTAAAAAGAGTATTGAAGATTTCTAGATTGATTTAATCAGAAAAATAGTATATTAGCAAAGAATTTTATCCTTTTGTGGTAAAGGTAATGTTAAAACGCGTATCATATTTTGACAATTTGACTTTAGAATTTCCCTGGCTCGTAAAAGAGGTTGGCGAATATAGTAAATCTAATAAATTCAGATGGTTTGCTAAATCTTTAATTAAGCAATGCTTGAATTTATTTCTAACTTTTTTCATAGGACTAAGAACAGATTTTGAATTCCGTCAATACTTATTAATAGAATTATTCGACTTGCCCATCCATTTTGATCAAAGGATACCAAAATACCATATAAGCGGTGGGGGTAGGGGATGGGGCTGATTTTCCGGGAGCAAATTTCCAGGGAGAATATTCCGGAGGGAGCTTGTGGGTGGGGCAATTTTCAGGATAAAAGTTATCTGGAGGGTAATTTTCCATAGTGTGCTATACCAAGAAGGTATTTTTCGGGAAACAATTTTCTAGGAGGGATTTTCCGGATACCAAACATTCAATTACCTGTTATTTAATTTAGTTCAAATATTTTTCATGATCGTTTTTTCAAAAAAAAAATGCTTTTTGAACAAGTATAAGTTAAATTTTAGAATTTTTACTTAGTCTAATTTCGTTATTTTTTTGTGAAAGCAAAAAACAAGCTTTGCAGCTGGAGCTCATTTGGCAGTAACGCGAAAAATTCGTTATGCAATGACAACATTTTTTGTTTCCTGCCAATTTTACAATATTCAATAATGTATTTATTGGTGTAATATACATTTATAATTTTTGCATATATATTTATATAAAAATATATTCATTTAAAAAATAGGAATAAATATAAATAAGCCTAATTTATTCAAATCGTTTTACAAAAGTATTTTTAGATTAAACCTACCCTATGCAGTTTAGAAATATCTTTAAAAGTTAAATATTGACTGCGAAATTTTTCTTCAGCTGGGAAAATTTATATTCATCTCATACAATACCATAAGAAGAAACTTTTGAGAAAAGAAATTATTTTTATATTAAAAGAAATGTCTTAATATTATTATAATGGGTGATTTAAAATCCACCTTTTATTACAACAGCGAGAACCATTGGGAAAAAAAAATTAAAATATGAAACTATGTAATTTATTTATGCATAATTATAAGAAAAAAATATTCTCTTTACTTAAAAATCGGAAAATTCCCTATTGTTTAGCACTCTTTGGACGCACAAACGAAACTCGATCCACTTCTCTAGCTGCAAAGAATTTTGTAAACAGAGGGTCTTCAGTTTTTTTGTTAGTAAAATTTACAGAAAGGCAAATAATCCTCCTGCTCCGACCTCCTACAAGGCATTACATAGCATAAACCACATACCTGTGTATCCCTATATCCATGTAGCCATATATCTATATATAGATATATATCATATATCCATACATCCATATATCTTAAAATGGAGTTTAAAATAAAATGAAGACAATTATATAAAAAATATATATATAAACAAAAATCTGTTTGTTGAATTTTGGTTTGTTACTTTTTGTTTGAAAAACTTCTTGACCATATACGTTCTATTGTTGTCCAGATTAGCCCATTGTTTATAAACGACCAATTATGTGGAGTTTTTTGTAATATTATTGTTAAAAACAACCAATGAAAATCTGTAACATTACTATAATTATCCAATTGTCGATGTTACTTTATCTCTACTTCATAGCGATTGATTAATTTGTTTAAATCCAGGTATGAAGGTGCATCATCTTACAGTATTATTAAAGAGACTAGCTGCATACCTGCCAAAGATTTGGTTAATTGGTATATGTAGCATTTTAGGATGTGGCAACATTAAAATGGAGTCTAGAATTAAATAAAGACAATTATATAAAAACTATGTATAATAAAGTAATACCTTTACACAAAAAGGAAAAGAAACAAGTCAATTTGTTCGCTGTTTTTTGATTTATGTATTTTAAGGTAAAATATTGTGAATTTGGTTCCTTAAATCATTTTAAGTCAGTTGAATAGACTTTGGCTTTCGGTTGCGATTTATCCTTTGTTTGTACTATTCAACCAGAAAATTATTATTCTGCCCGCTTCATGAAGTCAAAAATAATATTTAACAAAAAATAATAATGAGAATAAAGAATAAAAAGACTAATAATAGCTCTTATTATTCATTGTTTAAAAACGACCAATCAAAAACGGGTAATGTCGAATGTTTTTTAATATTATTTTTAAAACTAACCAATGAAAATCGTTAACCTTGTTATAATTATCCAATCGTTGACGTGCATTTTCGCTACTTTAAAATTTAAATAAAACTATGGACTAATTAACGATTTGCTATTCTGTTTAAATCCAGGTATGAAGGTTCGTTTCGCAACAGTCTTATATAGAGACTAGCTATTACCCATCAAGACTTGGCTAATTAAAGCGTATTTTAGGATGTGATGAAATAAATACATATAGACAAGTTCGTTTAAAACACTATTTTTATTCTTTTTTTAAATGTATCATGTGAGTTCTATTGTATAAATTACTTTAACAAATATTTTTACCGAAAACGTGAAAAGCTTAAGTCAAACCTGGAAAGGAATTCAAAACATTGTTCATATAAAAAATAAATCAGGCTACTTTGATGAGTAACATAACCTTGAAAATTGTGTATAGAATACAATTAAAGTATGTAGGTTAAATTTAGCGTTATAAATTGTCTTAATTAATTTTAAAAATTTTAATTATAAAATTTCAGAGACTTGGCAGACATCGCGCGTTCGTCCAGATCAAACACGGAAAAATCTTCTAGTATGGATGATACGACGATTGACTCTAAACCAAAAGAGATTGAATTTCTTGTCGAAAAACCTACACGAGTGTATGCGTCAGCAGTTAAAAAAGTATTACACAAGAAAAATTAAACTTAATGTACGTAAACCGCTTCCCTATGTGAAATGCAAAACTTAAGTACATAATTCTTATAAAGGGATTAGATTTAATTAAGACTGCATGTATTGTGCTTATGTTAAATTTTTTGAGCTGTCGTGATTTTTTTTACTATATCACATCTTGCACCTTGTAGTGGGATGGGTGAGTTATTAACTGAGGAGAAGCAGATTTTAGACCAGCGTGAAAAATCGGAGTCAATAAGAGCAAACGCAGAAATATTTGATGATCAGGGGTAAGGAGGGTAGTTTTGAAGATGTGTAGGAAACTGGAAAATCTATACCACATTACGGCTACTTGGCCCCTTCAGAGATGGACGTAGCGTCCGAAAATTATGTTCCTAAATTAAAACGAGTTTGTATGGAATCGGACAATCGGTCATTTACAAGCTGCGAAGACGTGTTTGAGTCTAAAGACGAGTTGGAAGGAAATGATTATGGGGCGGGTCCCAGTACGGAAGGATTGCAAGAATCGAAATGTCTCGTGGCGCAAATAGACGATACACCGGTACATTTTGCAGTTGAATCCAAAAGAAGAATTCAAAGCACTGTAGATGACGAAAACTTCGAAAATAGAGTAGAAGTGCCACTACTTTCACATTTCAATCAAGTAACACAAGAAAACGATAGCGAAAGTAACGGTGATGAAGCAAAACCAAGAAAGAAACGAACTTTGGTTGTTTACACCTATTAAGTTAAAAGCAAAGCGTTACAGTTTTATAAGCAAACTACCAAAGTTTTGTAAATTCGAACTGTATTTGTTCGAAAAACGCTTCGGCGGGAACGGTCTGTAACCCGTATAGAAAGACATGTTTTCACAAAATTAAAATGCAACAGTTCTTACTATATCATAATAGATTCCACAAGTTTCTATTACTGTATTGCGTATGTATATAAATAAATACATAATATATGTTTTCATAATGTGTAGCTACAAAGACAGTTATCTGTTTGGATCAGTGTTCGATGTCCCTTTTCAAGGATTTTTGCAGATTTCTTAAATTTTTTTTTGAGTGAATTAACCCTCTTTTCTTAGGTTGAAGCTTAAACAATTCACAAAAACATAACCACTCAAACAGGAAACAACATTCCTTTCTTTTTTATTTATTCTTTATTTAACTCCATACAAAATAGCTTCCAAGTTGTTTCCTTTGAAGAAACCACTATAGAAGCCATTTTATTATTTATAAGCTGTTTTATTATTTATAACCAGCAGAAACCGTGACAGCCCATAACAATTAAAATATATATTCACCAAGGTCGCATTATCATTCACATTGCATAATATATAACAAAAACTGTCACAGTCACAGTGACAAAAATTATTTTTATTCACGAAGCCGACCAACAAACGAAATCATAACGAACTTTTTTTCGTTGTATATTTTCAACTATCTGCACGGAAATAATAGAAATGTAAACAAATGCTCCATGTATCTAGACCAGTTCTTTTATATGAATTTGATTTTTGTTGCTTAACTGTAATGAAAGTTTAATAAAGGATGAAGTGGTGTGCCAAAAAGCGTTTAATGACTTTTACAGTTGTTTTAATACTTATAAAATGCTATTTTTGGTATTCAGACGATATTGATCATGAAAAATTGACTACTACTGGTAACTTGATGAATTTCAGTGCAACGACGCAATCAATAGATGACCAATTTCTTTTTTTAATGAAACGAAGGGTGGCACATATCAAAAAAGTTTGTCAAAACATAACAACAGGTTCTACTGGAAAATTGCTTTGGTTAGAAAAGGAACGCGTAATTTACTGTCCAGTTTTTAAGGCAGGGGCATCAACCTGGGTGAGAAATTTATTATATGTATTATCAGTACCAAAACACAAAATAAAAATCATTTTAAAAAGCAAACAATCTCATATTCCGCACTTAGTTAAATTTGGTGCTATCCGAACAAATGTTGACAAATTGGAAAGGAAAATTAAAAGCAATTTAAACGTAACTGCCTTTTTAATCGTACGACATCCATTCGAAAGACTTGTGTCGGCATATCGGTTTAGAGTAGAAAGGGTTGTTGGAAATGAAGAATTTCTTAGAACGATCGGCCTGAATATAGTTAAAAGATTTCGAAAGCAAGCAATTCAGCAACTAGGTGAAGAATATTTTACCAGCCAGAACAACTATGGCGCTATCCTTAAAGTTCGAAAACGATCTGCTGCCCATCCATGTTTTTGGGAGTTTGTACAAGCCGTACTAACAAGCGCGATAAAATTGGATCAACACTGGGCACCTACAAGCGATTTTTGTTCAATTTGTCACCCTTGGTTGATAAAGAAATTCCAATTTATCTTGAAAATGGAAGAGCTTCGTGTTGAAGAGGAAGCATTTCTAAGACAGATAAATTGGGATAAGAAAGTTAAAACCAAGATTAAAAAAAATGTGAGCCAGAAAGGTAATTTTACCACTCAAGAAATTACTCGATTTTATTTTTCAAATTTATCTAACAAAACAATTCAACACCTATATGATATGTATAAAAATGATTTTCTGTTATTTAGCTACAAGTTTGATTTTTGAAATAACTTATTGGCAGAAAAATAAAACAGCCTTATTTTATTCCATTATTCTTGAGTATGCAGGTTTGATAACATCAAGGATAGCGACCTTGTCCTGCTGGCCTAAATGGTGTAAAGCATAGCTCTTTACCTCCGCTTATGTGAGATTTGGATGCCTTTTTGTAGCACCAGTCACTTATGATTAAACCACCTAATCACCAGTTTATGCAGTATGAAAAATTGAAGAATGCACAGCAGTAATGCCAACCCAGCACTCTTTCATACCAATTATTTCGGTGAATGGTTACCAAGATCTGGCGCTTAACCCTAATGATTAGGGGTGGTCATGATTATAACCCGTGGCCCAGTTGGAAATAGCCATTAGCTTTTCCAATTGTCAACTGACCAAATATCTAACTTTTAAACAAAGAATATTTCCAAATATTTCCAAATATTCAACACGCCCTGACTTATTATTCCATTGTTTTATCATTAGCATTTAAATATCATTAGAAAAATACCTGGAACCTTTACATGACCAAATGACTAAATGATTTTGCATCACTAGAAAAGCGGAAGCAGGAACGAAATGCGTTCTCTATGTTATTTAACCATCGGAGAGTTATGAATTTGTAGTAATAGGGGTTTTGAAAGTTATAAAATTGCAATAATAATTAAGAGTTAATGAATTGTAAAATTAACAAATTTTAGTGTTACTTAATTACAGCAGCAGCCATTCGCAAGGTTAAGGAAATTTGACATGAATCATTTCAAGATTTAAATATCGTAGTATATATAATTACCTTTCCAATAAGCTCCGTTTTTTGTTTAACTTTAGTGGTTTCATGCGTTATTTCGAATAAAAAAAACCAGCAAAGATATGTAATTTCGTAGAGACGAAATCAGTTAATAATGGTGAACAAATGTGGCGTTGTCGATTGCCGTAACACTTATTCTGGTAAAAAATCTGCTTCAGTCTTTAACTCTTCTGATTATGAAGACTTAAAAAGATGATGGGCTATCCTTGTTAATCGTAAAACTTGAGCACTATCTAAAACATCCGTAATATATATATTTTGATGAGATCTATTTAAAAAAATGAGAATCAAAATAAACTCTACAGATTAGATAACACTCTAAACCTATCCCAAATGTTATCTACGAAACAGCAAACGAGCTTTTGAAAAAGATAAGATGAATAAATTCTTGCATGAATATTGGATTACTGATTTTTTAACACTCGGTAAATTTATAGCTCCTCCAGGTTACAAGTTTACAAATAGCAAAGATCACGTCCTTTATTGCAAAACAAAGCTTGAGCTTAGTATTCCAATAATTGCTCACATTATCAAAGTCGATAAAGATAAGATGTTGTAACTGCTTTTGCATGTTTTGATGAGACAACATCCTCCACTATTTCCTCGTATTTTCCAAACCAATCAAGTGCAGCATCTTTGTTAAGCCTTATTTAATAATGGTTGATCATTTCAAATGCTAGAAACGAGAAAAACTCAAGCAAATTCTTAGCTAACACTGCGAAATCTTGTGATCACAAACCAGAATTTCTTCGAGCCTTAGCTGATTGGGTCGACTTCTGGAATCAGCAAAAAGTTAGTATTCGTGAGAGATTCACTCTTTCTAAACAAGCTAGTGATGCATTATCTCGCACTTTGAAAGTTAACGCTTCCCTGATAAGGATTTGTTAAGTGGAGTATATCAATTTGTTTTGACATCTTTTTTTCAATGTGCCCCCATTGAAAGACGTTTTGGTCAATATAGACAGATGAGTGGAGATAGATTTCTAGCTGGGTTAAAAAATGTTAACTCCTCTGAATAAAAATTAAAAGTCTGGTCAAAAAAATGTGTTGATTTTAAGTATGTAGGAATTATCTCTAGAGGCGGGTTAACAATCCCATTAATTAACCTAGTTGACTTTTATGCCACTATTTTGCTTTATAAGGTTTAATTTTACCAGAAATCAAAATATACCTAAACTATCATCACGGAAATCTGCAGAAAATATTTTACGCAACTCATCAAAAACTGTTTTTATTTGAGAATTTCTGATGGTCACGAACCTGAAAATCGTTCGATTTATCGAGTTATGACGAATATCATCTTTAATAACGAAAGAAAAATATGCATAACTCTATAGTCTTAGAAAACTTTTAAAAAAAGAAAGAGAAGAATAATGTCTCAAATTATCAATTATTGCTACAATCTAAAATTAGACAGATAATATTTTACGTAATTATTTTGTTTCAGTTTATTTAAAATTACACATATAGTTTTTCTTTAAAAACTGGGCTACTTCTATTTCTCACCAAAGGAAAAACCTTTACTCCCCTCTTGCAATAGATTTGAAGATCATTCACATTAAATTTTAAGTAAAAACTATATTAAAAGACTGTTATATTTCCTGTCCTGCATTATACAACACTTATTCGATATATTTTTTTTATGTATTAAACTTAATAAACATTTATTTTTAACAACTCTTAATTTTAACTAAACGTACAAAAAACAAATGATTTCTTTGTAATGTATTATATCTGGCTATTTCATAAACAAGACTTCTATTTTTTTTTTCTCAAAAGCACAAAATCAGGCCTTATAAGATTTTAAGTAGGCCATGGGTGAATCTAAAAAGCACTGATTTTTTGGCACCCTAATTTTTGAAACTGATTAAATTTTCCTTGATATATTTTGGTGAGAAACGTAGCATGTCTGAGTTGAAATTTTCATAGTTTTCAAAACTTTTATCCTATCATTTTCTGATGATTTGACCTGGAAAATTTTCCTAAGTTGAGTTCATATGCAACATACAGAGACTGTAAGGCTTTAAAGTAGGTAGAATCTAACCGCACTTTTCTATTTTATGAAACACAATATACGACGGAAAGAAAGGACCATAATATTTATTTATACAGGTAATGTGTTTTATTGCAAGTTGTTTGTTACATGCAGACTCTTATAGCCATGAGAATATAAAAGAGATGATCTATCCAGAGGTGACATTTTTGTTGGAGGTTGTTTCAGATTAAGATATCGCAACTTTGGCTGGCAAAAATACTCATTATGGGGATTGGACGTGTGGCAATTTCGAATAGCAGCTTTGGTGATGCCCATCGAAAAATAATTCTTTCAAAAAAATAGAACCATTTAGTCTGAGATAAGTTTGCACAATATCATCAAAGCTACGCAATAAATTGTCCCAAATATACCATTGCTGTTTGTCTGTTATTCAGGCATTTTTCAAACAAATAATCCAAAATATAATTTTGGAAAATTTCTAGGTTTCACCAAGGAAACAGGAAAAAAAAATCATATCGGTGAAATATACATATA
>JAUZNK010049001.1:0-16160 GCA_035046665.1 Euphysa ruthae
AACTAATTTACCATTATTAGAGTAAAAAATATATAAATATATTAATGGAATAAAGTTTTTAGGAATATAACGAAGAAGTGATTGTCACAACACCTAATGTACCATATCAAGGTGAGATTTTTTATCTTTCCTAGCAATGCAAGCATTTTAAATGTATAAGTTTTTTGTTTATTTATGGTTTATATGTGTGTGTGCTGTGATCTATTATATATAAACAAATTCTCCTCGTGGTTTCATTGCTGGACATTTTTGGCAGTCCATGTTTTACAAATAAATAAATAACTAAGTTAACTAAAATCTATGGGCTAATCAATAATCAGTTTTGTTATTTTATCCTATGACATCTAGTTTATATACTTTCCTGATATTGATAATCCTGGGATGAATATGTCTATGATATTGTAAGTATTTAAATATTTAAACCTTTTTTTATATTTTTACACATGTATCCAATATTTTCTTTTACATAATTTTCTTTTTGTTCAATTAATCTTTGATTTGCCAATCAATAAGTTTCATTGGGTAATTTTTACAAAATAGATTTTAGTGTAGACTCTCGCTAGGACCACAAGATTTTCATCTGCTACTTATCTTTTAACAGTACAGATCCCTAACTTGATTCGTCAAGTTTCTTCCCACATACTGCTCTCTTGTGGAGCTCTCTGCATTTTGATTGGATTAGTCAATATCTTTCTCAGTTTGCTTTATTTTTATCTCTTGTTTTTGCTTAGTAAAGGTTTTCAGCCTTGCAAAAATCAACTGATTTAAAAAAATAAAAGTTTAATCAAAGTGAATTTTAGCTTTTTATTAATCTCTACATTTTTCAATATTTTGTTTAAATATATTTAAATTTATACTTTCTTTAAATTTATCTGGGACCATGCTCCAAACTGATGGACCAAAATATCTAAGAGAATTTTCTCCTGAGCATACTTTGTTGACTATGAAACCCATTATACAAACAGAGATTATATTTATTATTATTAGAACACATGGAAAAGATATTCATTACAGAGTTTGAAATACCATATTTGCACTTGTACATTTCTATTGAAAATGATCTCATATGTTATAAATACTATTTATGGATAAATCAATTCTCTAAGAAAACGTCATAATGGTTTTATTATGGTTATTATTATATGGTTGTATTAAAGTTGGCAAATGCAGTCTTTTTTAAATGCATGTGTGATGTCAGTTCTGCATTCTTTCTATTTACTTCAAAGCATTTATTGCTATAATTCTTCTATTGTTAAGTAACTGGGTTAAGTTTGTTAAGGAAAATAGATATCATGTATTCCTATAGAATCAGAATTTCTTTTGTCTTTCAGTAAAATAAAGTGTTAAATAGTGTTAAAATTGATATTTGACCATAGTATGGTATCTTTCAAAGCATGGAACAACACATAACCCTATTTTTTTCTATTTCCTAAAAGTTAGACTGAGACTGAAACATTTTAAGCAATTAAAACTTGCTTTCAAACGTCCGACTATGCTTAAATTTTCCACAGATAAGTTTTCTGGAAGATATTTCTGGTCATATGGCCTACAGTTCTTATTTGTCTCCATTAAAGAGAAATTTCAAGCTATATTTTACTACCTACTTATTTCAAATTTTTGCAACTTTTTGAAGTCTTTTTTTCTCATTAACTTCTTCCGTCTCCCGCTTAAAGTTCGAAATATACGAATATACGAACATATTCCACGCTGAACGATCTATTTGTGTAAAAAACAAATAGATTATAGATTGCTTTGTTTGATATATATGTATGCATTACCTCTTTTTATATATGATATGATTTATTTTTAAATGTATTTGTAAAACATTCCACATGCATAAAATACCTTGTGGGTGTTTATTATCTTACTCTTGTTTCATTGTTTTTGAGTTAATCTAATATAACTTTCTAATATAACATTATAAAAAGCAAAAGTGAAACAGATGTTTTATTTTAGTTTCTATCTTATCTTAATCTTGTAAGTGATATATTTTGTATTTGATCCATTAGTGATATTTAAAAATTAGTGATATTTAAAAATTAGTTTATTGTTTTAATACTCTGGAAAGTTAGTATGCAACGGTTTCATTTAAAAAAGACAAAAATAATATTAACTTCAGCTCTTTTTTCGGCGATGTTACTGTTTCTACTAATCTTTTTCCAGAGTTGCACTTTTCAAGAAGAACCCAAAGAAGTCAAAATTGATAAAGCACCTGTTAAGCGAGTACTGCTTCTCACGTTTATTCGGTCGAAGTTGTCAAAATCACTTGACTTACTAGTTGATAACGATGATTTGATACTTTGGAGTGAACCATTGTTACTTTGGGAGCACATTTCAAAAATGAGGGTCAACAATGAGTATAAAATTTTTAAATCAGATCCGTTAAGTTCATTTGAATTTGTGCATATAAGTACAAATAATTTCTCAATGAAGTATGAAAGTGAGATTGACTTTTTCAATGAAGTTCTAAGCTGTAAGTTTTCAAAAAAAATTAATAACTTTATCAACGTTGTTTTAAATGTATGCCCTGAAAAATTGGAACGTAGCTCAAAGATTTTTCGATCATTTGACTGCACTTCGACGTCTCATTCAAGCACAACATGCTCTGCCAATTTAAACTATCAGCTTATATTAAATACATTGTGTAAAAAAAATTCTTATAATGTATTAGTGAGAGAAAACAGAGAAAGATTTTTTAATTTGAGAGATTTTCTAAAAATTAATAAAAATGCAAAATCATTAAAGACACTAACTATTTTTGAAGATCCACGAGCAGTTTTTCATGATTTCTCTTTACATGGACGAATATCGACTAATGCTTTTTATGACAGTTTTCTTATGCCTGTTGCACATATATGCAATATGTTAGCATATGATACTAAAGTTTTGAGAAAATTATACGGGTTGAATATCTTGCGTTATGAAGATCTCGATTTGATGAAAATATTGCAAGCTTTTGATTTAAACATAGATAAAGCTGTGGAAGCAAACAATGACTATATATGGAGGAGTGATATTCCAATAGAGTTCTCCTCTTCAGTTGAAAATGCATGCTGGGAAAGCATGATAAATTTGGGATATCAATTTGTAGGCTATGATAAAGAAATCTTAAAGAGTAACAGGTCTTTGCTAGAATCAAGTTAGAGGTTACTTCTCATTATCAATATTATGGAAATCTTAAAAACTGATGTCTGTTTGGAATTAATTAACACTTTTTATATTTATGTTGTATTTATTATTTATTAATTTATTAAAAAAAATTTAATTTTGTGTTTATTTTTAGTTACGTTACATATCTTTAAATCATTGCCTTTAACTGTTTTGTTTAGCTTTTCCAAGTTTCATTTTTAGTTATTTTTAATGTGTCTTTAAAACTTTGACAAATTAATTCCTAAAAATAGTTGGTTGGTTATTTTGCGAAAGATGCAAAATTTGAATAAGGCACTAAGAAAAGCATAAACTTTTATTCAGTCAAAATTATTTGAAATTTGTTTTAGGATTACCTCAGAAAATTCTTTTAGAAAGTCATTGTGATTAAACCTATAATACTGTTTTTTTATTACTGTCTAAAAGGAGACTATGAAAATGCACACAAAAGATTGCTACAAATGAGGAATTTGTCAGATTATTCCTTGGATTTCCTCTGTACTCAAGAATAAACATATGTTTACATATTTAATCTTTTTTAAAAAACTAAAGATGTCACTTTTATCTCTAGGAGAAGTTTTTCACCCCCTTGCATATTTTAGCAACATATTTTTGATGATGATTGAATTCTATGTGACTTGTTCTAAAAACTTAATTGCAGCATGGCGATTTTACACATTCACTTAGACATTTCACCAGTGTAAGAGATAGTTTAAATTTTATCATGGACTAAAAGGCGGCTCGAGAGTGCTATATTCTTAAGAGAGGTTCTCAACACATGTCAAACATTAATATTCTCCTTGAAATATTGCATACTTAAGAATTTATTGATGATTTAGTTACATCTAGAATAAATGGGTAAAATTATATCAAAGTTAGTTTAAAATCAGTTCTTGAAAATGTAAGTTAAAAAAAACAACATAAAAACCTAAATATTCAGATGAGAGGAAATAGTAGATGATAAAGTATTAATAAAAAATCCTTTAGAGTTATAAAATTTAGAATTCTGTGAATTATCATATTGTTTGGGTTATCTTTAAAGCGCAACCAAAAGTTACACACTGCTTTTACAATATAAGCAATTCAAAAAATAATGCACTAATGCATTAAAAATGATTAATTCATAAGAGTTCCTTACATTGATTTTCTTTTCCTTATTTCTTAATTATTTCATTTTTATGTAGAAATTTTTTCAAAATAGCTCATTTGTTTCAGAATCAATAGGTAAAAGTTGCAAAGGTTTTTCATAGAAGCTTCATATCCTTAAGTATAACTGTAATATATTAGCTTGAGCTTGATAGCCATCGAAACTTCAACTTCTCACAACGAACACCATTTTTTCAATTCTATTCAGCAGATAATTCCTTGTACTGTCTTTAAAATTGATGTTTTAAGCTATTCGCTATAAAGTTAATGAAATAGATGTTAGTTTTGGTAGCGAAATATCCTGGTTTTCACCTGCAAATGTTTTTTTTTTTTTTTTTTTTTTTTCGATATCGTCACAGTAAAGTCTTGTTTCTACACAATGGAAAATTGGCATGTTTATTTAGGAACTAATCTAACCCTAGTTCGACAACAACATTGGTTCTGATTAATTAGATATTTCTCTAACAAAATTTTGCTAACTTTTTCCTTATACTATGTAATCAAACTGTAATTTCCAAAAAAAAAAAACAGCTCATAATGATAACTTCAACATTTAATAATAGTAGTATTTAAGCTATTAGTTTAGATTTCTACTAGAAATATTTGCTCCGAAATTTATTTATTAATTTAATGACTCATTGATTGCATAACTTGAATCTTCAAACTTTTCTCAGCTCATAGCTACAAAAAAACTATTTATAAACCTCTTTGTTTCCTATCAGACATTTCTTATCAATATAATAACTCATGTAAATTTATTTGACAGATCATTTAAAACTTGTTTTTATTTTTTCAGTTATCAAATCTATTTGTGGAAAGTAAGTAAAACAATAATGGTGTTCTGAGGGATCAACCCTCCTCCAAAATAATCCCATTGAAGCAAATATACACACTGAGATTTTCATAATAAATCATAAGTTAGCGTTTGTAGTAGTGACCTATATTTTTAAATGCCAATTTAACATCTATCTCAATAATCTTCAATAAGGATTCATTGTGTACATCAATTTGTCTAAGAAATTTTTTGCTCAATTTCAAGATAATTGTAATAAAAACATTATTACAAAAAAAATTTATGCTGAATATGATTATGGAGCTATCCTGTAAAAGAACTGCCTTTTTTTAAAATAAGTGAGTGTTTCATTCTTTTTGCATATTTTAGTTTTAAGAAAAATTACAGTTAGCTTGAGAAATCAATTTCAGAACGAATGTCTTTATAAAAGTTTCATGGAAACTGGTAGACTTACTATCTTACTATTTTGGCAATAGATTTATGGCCTATGTATGAAAAGAATTTCCAATGAACATGATACTTTCTTTGATTGTGTTTGTCATTTATAGAATGTATTTCGTAGCCTAGCACAAAATTATCAATAGTTAGGTGTATAACTGATATATATAGCTCAAACATATTGCAAAAGCACATGAAGATTTACATTGTTCAAAATATCAGCCCTCATAATTAGGGAAAATGCATATCCCCTCAGCAAAAATAATTTTTTTTTTTTTTTTTTTTGGTGATATTGAATGAAATTCTACCATTGTATTTTTAATGATATAATTTGTTGTTAAAAAATATTTATTTCCTCTCTGGGAGAGACGTTTGATTGTGCTCGCATGCTTTAAACACACGTCAAAGCTTCTATTTGGCTCAAAATATCAAGCACCTTGTTTCATCTTTAATGTATTAAAAAACTTTTATTTGTATACGCTAAATATCTTCAATCCTTTAAAATAGGGTTGGCATTCGGTAATGTTTTCATCCACTTTTGATTGAAATGCGCTTGTATTGATAATTTTTATGTCAGTCAACCTTATGTGCAATAGATGTTTATTTTTATTGGTTTGAAGAGATAGATTTATGAATTTTGACACACTTCTTCCTCTTAATAACAGACCTTTTTTTACTTCCTTTTTAACAAGAACTCACCTAAACGAACGCGATATACAAAATTTATCGTACGCAAACAATAAAATTTATTCTTTGTCTTTATTCCTACTCAAATTACTCGATTATCAATTTATTGATGTAATATGCACACTATTTATTCTTAATTTATCAGTGTCTTTTGTAAAATTAAATTATGCATTTCTATGAATAAGTGATTTCACATATACCTTGAATATTAATTTCTTTATCAAAAGTTCTTAAAAAAATATCTATATGTTTTTTATAAATATTTGTTGTTTAATTTTTTTTTGTAGCCTTGATTACGCATTAGATGTGTGTAACAATATAGTTGTATGCAAACTATTTAATCATTTTCTGCCTTTATTTATGTTTCAAAGAAAAAAATAGGTAGGGTGTTATAGGCTTAAATGTATCTCCCCTTCCATTTTATACTAGTGGTTATGTGAGTTGATCTTTTGTAGCATGTTATGACACAAATATAAATAAATATAGGGTAGGGGCATATATAAGGATATAATTACATTTATTTGCTTTTTGCTAAAGAAAAAAAACTTATGATATTTTATCAATCTATAAGTTATTCTTTAAGTAAAATTTACACACTTTACCCATCCCAAAACATCTTAAAATCAATGGAACCCCTCACCCCCTCTTACAAGGAACGTCTAAAATGTATAGTCCTTTAATCTGGTGAGAATTGTGTTTTGAGGGCTGTGAGATTTCTTTTTAATGAATTACTCCAACATCCTTAAATACTAGCTTAAAATTTTTGTTTATCTAGTTTCAAACTTGAGTCAAAGTTATGGATTAAGGTGTGTCAAAAGAATTTTTAAGCAATTGGTTGTAGGTTGAACTTAATACAAATAAATATCATATTATTTTGAATGATAATCCAGAGTTATAAATTTCTATAGATTTTTTTTTTTTTTCATTACAAGCTTAACGGCTTAGCATGTTTAGGTTTAAATTTTAGCTAAAGAATAATAGGTTTATTAAACAAAGATGCTTTGAACAAATTTTGCTTACTTTGAGACTAAAGACTTCAAAGGATTTTACTTACTCAATCTCATGTTTGCAGACACCAGTGCCCTTTAAAAAAAGGGATTTTCAAAGTTTTTTGTATTGTAAACTATTGCTGGCATTTGAAAAAAACCGAAAAATCTGTGGAGATTTATTACAGTTTTTAATACGGTTTGTTTTGAGTTAGAAATTGACTAATCGAGGTAGCAATTGACCAAACTGGTTCTTAAATTATTTCACTATAAAATTTGAAATTAAAAACAACCAATAAAAGGGTGTGGAACAAAGTTGAAGATAATTTTTTTTAACTGTTGGTATATACTGCATGAAATATTTTACAAAGATGGATTGCATTTATCAAAGTAAATTAAAATTAAAATTCTTGGTAACACTTTCATTGCTATTTTAAAAATTAACTTAAAAGACTTAGCTTAAATATTTTTATGCTAGTTTTTATTAGTATGAAAAAACTGTTAATTTAAAAAAAATTTATTAATTTATAAATTTATTATTAAATATTTATATTCATATTTGTGTTTAAAAGTTGTCTCGTTTTTATACCCTTCCTCGGCCTCTCTCTCATTAATCACCAACAATTTAACCAGCTGTTTTACACCACAAAGACACAAGGTTAATACTAGAAGCAATCAACTTTTTGTTAAAGCTCCATAGGTCAAACTTGAATGTACCAAAAAGTCTTTATTTTATAGTTGCTCATTATTATAATGAGTTAACTAGAGAAGCAAGAAGTGTTAGAAGGATTTGATTTAGTGACTTTTATATTGATTTTAAATTTTACTTTTATACTATATATAAAATATATAAACTTACTATTTAATACAGGACACATCAGGAAAACATTAATACGTTTTAAGATAATTTATTTTTAAGCTATAATTACTTCTGAATATTTCAAATTTAGTCTTTTATGTTTTTTAGCTGTTCTAAAAGGTAATCAACTAGATGTTAGGCAACCAATCAGAAGTTCAGAGGATGTATGTTGAATATTTTTATTTCTTCAATTTTTTCATAAATGAATTATAATTTCCATGTTTCATTCATCTCATTTGTGCGTTAGAATTTGATAAACAAGCTAGTCTTAGGTTGTTGTGTAAATATGTCTTAGTCTATATTAAATAATGTTAGGGTTTCTTTCTTTTTAATCTAATATTTGGCGCAGTGGTCTAAGGAGTCAAACTATGGACATCGTAGTAAAATGTTATGTGGTTCGAGCCCACTTGATGACTGCGTTTACGGTGAAACCACTATATAATTTCGGGCAACATATTGGAGCAAAATTTGGATAGTGTATGTATGTCTTTCCTCATCCTGTGTACCAAATTCGTAATATATGCATCTAGAAAAAAAAAAAAAAATTGTTTGATCTGCAAATATTTGAATCATTAATTATTAACTGTTACTTTATCATTTTAGTTTCCTGATCATTCAAAAGCTAGTTGCTACTTCGAACCTGTAGTTATTGGTACATTAATATTTCCTGAAAAATACATGGGCAAAATCATGGCTTTGTGTGAGGTGAGGGTAATTCTAAATCTTTCTATTTTCTATACCTTTAAATGAATGAAATACCTAGAAATTTTTATTCTGTTTAAGTTTTCAAAAGGCATAGAATAAATCTTATGAAGCAGTTCAATGGGTTTGTGTCAAAATTTAAAGCTGCTTTGAACAAAATCAATATTCCGTTTTTGCCAAGCTTTTCATGTCAGTTTAATCACCAGTTAAATATTTTCAATTGCAATTGAAAATATTTAAAGACAAAATAACAGCTTTCTCTATTTTCTTGAATAGCACGGAAAGGCGAGTTTTTGTGTCTATAGTATAATGAATGTCTTTATTGTCTTTATAAAGTGTCTTTATTGGTGATAAATAGTTAACTTTTTAGTTTCTCAATACAAAGATAATGCTGTAATCAGTAATGATTGTTTAATGGTAATCTTTAGAATAAGCGTGGTGAACAGTTAAAGCTTTCATATATCGATGATTCTCGTGTTTTACTGAAATATCGCTTGCCTTTAAATGAAGTTGTTATAGATTTCTTTGATTTGTTAAAGTCAGCTACATCTGGATATGCAAGGTAACCAAATAATTACAATAACATTTAATTTTTATCTAAAGAGATCTGGAAATTATTGTTACCTCATTTTATAAAGTGGTAAATAGGTGCCAACTTTTTTTATATTAATATTTATGCCTGAGGAAGATATGCAATATATCAAAAATTTCCAATAAAAAATTATGTATATCTTTAAAATATTACAATATTGTTTCTTCCTCAACCTAATGATACTGTTTAAATACAAACTGTTTTGTTTCTGATAATTTTTTTTAGGAATTTTTGTTTAAACATACTGAGTTCCTTCCTAAAACGGTTGGCTCCTTCTCTTGTCTAAATTACATTATGTAAAGTGTATGACCTACCTCTGAGCCACATGCCAATAAATGATAATAGCCTCTAATAATAGACTTAGGTATTAATTGGATAAATGCTATTCTGGAATTATTTGCACATGCAAAACAATGAATAAGTATAATACAGTAGAATGTATTATTAATAGTATGGGGATTATATAGAAAATATATATTCCTTAGTAATTGACTCTTTCCAGTAAAATTCCTTAGGAAGGACCCTTAGTAATCAACCTTTATCTACAAAATTTTCAGCCACAAATTTATTTAAATTTCTTGAACTTATCCTGTGGATCTGCTTCAAAATTTTTATAAAGTAATGTTTAAAAGATCAAGTCAAATATTTAGTCATTGTATCTCATGTTTTTTTATAGAATAGTATAATTTGACTGGTTTTAAACGGGTGGTTCATGATTATTTTTTATTTAAAATTAAAATAATTTTGTACGCATGAACGCTATATTGTGTGTTTTACGTTAAGCATCTTTTCCTCAATGAATTTTTGTTTCTAGCTTCGACTATGAAGATGATGGTTTTAAAGAAACAGAAATTGAAAAGGTTTTATTTTATAAAAAAATTAATTTACACCTATGCACAATTTTATTTGAACTGTCAAATCAACAGAATTTTTAAAAATTTCATTCATGTTAGTTTGAAAAACAACCATCTACCCTCACCCTGTAAATTAGAAATTATCAAGTAAAACGACATAGCCAGAAATCCAATTTCTGGAAAATTCTAGCTGATAGAATTTTGTAACATTTAAACAATCATGAATGGTTTTTTTACTCTTTTGTGAATAATTTATTATCTAGAAATGCTGAAAAAATGTTCATTAGCTAATACACACGTTTCCTCATTTTATTATTAACATTATTGGTTTTTTTCTAAAAATTCTTCGTTTTGTCTTGAAAATATTTTTCTTCAATCACATCATAGAGGTTTTCTTTGAAACTTTTGATGGTGTACTAAAATATATCAGTTCTTGTTTCTAATTTGATACACAATTATTATTAAATTGCTTTCGGTGATTGTGATTGTGGAAATATAATTTTGATGTTAAATCTGTTGTATGCTTATTTTCATTAACGTTAAAAAAATAATATTTTGATGATGCCGTCATTAATGATAAAACTTGATGTTTTGTTATAAAACAAAACTTAAAGCCTGAATGACCGCAGGTATTGATTTTATGCTGGCGTCATCAATTTTTTTCAGCTTTCGTTTATTTCTTTCATTAGTTATTTTTCTATCTGAAATTTTTAGGAAATAATATCAAAGAATATTTTTCTGAACTCAAGTTCAGAAAAAAAATCACATATGATATCATTTCATATCATCATAGTATGCATCATATATGCGTGAAAATTGAATAATCACATCAATGATGGAATCGATGTGGTATTTGTCATTTGACAAAAATGAATCATATTCAACTAGCTTCAACGATTTTAGCTAAAATTTTCAGAAAATTTTCAAAACCGAATCTGGTTTACTTTTAAAATTTTTAAATAGGATTTGCTGACAAGCATTTAAAAATTTTGTAAATGTCAGTAAAATGTCTAATTCTGTCCTAAGTTGATTACAGAAATATTCTATTGTGTTGAAACTACAGTCCGTATGAAATGCTACAAAGTTGTTATGTAAAAAAAAAAATCTCTCACATAATTTTTATAAGCTATATAAGCTGTATAAGGAGATCACTCCATTTTTTATTTTTTGCTAAATAAGTAAAAACCACTGCTGATCATGAATTTCTATAAAGAAAAAAATATCCTTAAATAAGTATGTGCCCACATTATTGTAAATTGGACAACTATATACGATAGTTGAGTTTATACAATTTAATTCCAATAAATAACAACAATCCTAAAATCAGTTGTCATAAGCAACTTTAAAGATAATTAAATGATGATTTTAATAAATAATTAATTGATGGAGGAGAAAGAGGAACCATAAATACCAATTGCGGATTTTTAAATTTTACACTAAAGAAGGACAACGCTATTTTTATGTTGACAGGCTAAAAGACATTCTTAATGCATTCAACTCATAAATATAAAACCTTTAACGTCCATCATTTTATCAGTAGGATACAAAATATTTTACTTAAAACTTTGGGCTTTTCCATTTAAGTGATTACAAAACGGCTAAGTACCCTGTGTTGAATTTTTCAGTTAAAACACAAGTTATTTGCAAGTCTTTGAATTTTAATTTTGAAATCAAAGTGTTACTATTGAGAAACTAGAACCATGTTTTTAAAACATAAAAAGAACAGCAAAATGAAAGGCATTCAAAGAGCTAAAACTATTGCGCTCAAGTGCTGGGATTTTTGTGTTATTGATACATGTTTTGGAAATTTATTGAACAAGAAAAGTATTATTTGAATTTGAAATCGCAGAAGATAATTTTTCCTGGGGGAATCAAATTAGCTAAATATTAAACCAGACGAAAGAAATTTCAGTTCAATTAACACTAGTTGATTTGATAAAATCAAAGAAAGCTTTTGGAAGTTTGCTAGAAAGTTTGTTATCATAGAAGGAGATTTTGCCTTGTCGATAATAAGTCTAACGTTTCTAAATAAGTTCTTAAATTGTTGTTTGCAAAGGTTTTAAAGTAAGTGACCTTAAGAAATCGTTTAGTCTGGTTCGAAAAATTAAAATTCATTCTGGTAACTATTTTCTAATTTTTGTTTGGTGTTAAGAAATTGTGTCATAATTTTACCTAAATGAGCACGTGTTGAATTTTCTTGTTGCCTACCAACGATCCCTTAATGATACTTGTTTTAACCTTATTTAATCATAAACTCATAAACATTTTGCTTTTTCTAAAAATTAGGTTTCAGAATATTTTTCTAATTGTTTATGAAATTTGGCCATTCAAAAAGATATTTGACTTATATCGGCATATCCCAATTATTCTAATATCTCCACTTAACAGAAATTCTCCTACTTAAGTGTTCATTGAAGACATTTGGCATTTATCAGGGGGTGATCAATGAATTTAATTTAGGCATCAGTATAAATTGTTATATCCAACCTTCAACCCTGACATCCTGAAGCTTTGGTATGATATAAGTACTTATCTTAAATCTTCATTAGTTAGTAACAGGTCTTTAACAACTTTTCAAGGTCACTTTCAAAGTTGACCCTTACATTTTTAATTCTATTTACAACAACTTTACCATAAGCTATCAATCCTTATGACCTTAATTTTTCAAGTTTTCACGACTAAATTAAAATTTCTTATTCTTATAGTTGGAAATATTACTCAATGGGAAGAAAGTTGACGCCTTGGGAACTATAGTACACAAATCCCGATGCCGTTCCGTTGGAACTTCCTACTGTAATAAACTTAAAGATACCATTCCGCGGTAAATAGTTATTTTTTTCTAGAACGACTGTTTTAATCTATTTCCATCATGTATTCCAACACCTCTTTGTTGAAAAATAACTTGTATACTATGAATTGTCCAATGAGCAACTTTTTCTTTTTCGCAGTTCTATTTTTAAGTAGCAATGCATTGTTTATGGCAAAAAGCAGTTTTTTTTTTTTTTTTCTTTCAAGACAACTGGTTAGGTGAAGTTCCTTGCTTAAAGACAACTTCCAGCTTCAGAAAACCATTTGCGAGTGTAACTTTCACAATATTGCTTGTATTTTTTTAATAAGACATTACTCAAATTTAAAATATGAATGGAGATCAACCAAACCCACATTTATTTTCTTTAATTCTTTATACCCCACAGGCAAAATTCTAATGCAGACGTTTTATCCCAGCCATTTTTGAGCGAAAAAAAAATCTCTCTTTACACTATTGGTCATAAATTATGTTCTATTAAAGTGTATAAGTTCAGTGAGGGCTTGTTTTTAAGTTAATCATTTTCATTTGTGCAATTTTATGGCCATAAATTGAAACTTGAGTGTTTTTTTATTTAAGTTTTTAATAAATAATCAAAAGCATACACATTTGTTTCTAATGTAACACTCTCATAAAATTTATTAGTTAGGAATAAGTCTAATCCATCTCATCAATGCCTGGTAAAGCTTTAAATAATGATAATGGATAACATTTTCCCCATGACCAATATCCCCATTTACCCATTTGTTGATATCAAAACCAGGAGGGATTTCTAGAATTTTTGGGAGTTGGAGCAGAATAAACATCAAAATTTTCCTCATTTTCAGTGTTTAAAAAGCTGAAAAAATCAGATTCTGCTCCCTGACTATCACTAAAAAATTTATTTAAAACACCCTCTTCCGAGTTTTGATCATTGATCTTCACTTAAAATCATTTCACATACATTTTCATTTAAATCAGATGAAAATAAAGTAGAAGGAAGCTCCTAATTTTTAGCGCCGTTTTTTTTTTGCAATATTTTGAACAGATGCTGGTACTTTTCTGAAACAAAATCTAACAAAGAATTAAAAAAAAAATTCGGTCTCCAGTCTATTAGAAGGTGTTTACTGGTTGAAAAATGCTGTCAAATCAAGTTAAAAGTGGGAAAATCTCAGCATATACAGGGCCTGGGATTTTTTCACTACATTGAAATCATGGCATATACTGGGCGTGGGACACAAAGGGTTAATAATAATTTTTTTTATAATACGTGCACAAATTCTAAGATGGCTGCTTCAACTTATTCTGATCCTGCCGAACATCGACAAAAAATTATCTAATCGCATCTTCTACATCAATTATAAAAAAATAACATATTTTACAATATCCAACAGCCTACTTATTTAAACTATTCTGTTTTGAAGAAAAAAGTGATTCAACTCTTGAAAAACGAACAGATGGAGATATTAAAGAGTTAACCACCCAAATCAACAAACTAAAAGCATGTCTTGAAATGGCACACAATAATATAAACGATTATGAAAAAGAAATAACGTCACTTAAAGAAAAACTAATATTAATAAAACACAGCAGCAACAACAACTAATCAAACATCAATTGGCCGACTAAATCAACCGAAGCCTTCGCACAACATTAATATTTTGTGGAATTGAAAAAGAACTGGAATGGCACTGAACAATTTCATTTTGACACCATTAGACAAAAGGTCCTGGAAATTACAAACCCAAATTGCATAATCGAACGTGCTCACCGAAAAGCCCAGAAAAACTAAACCAACAAAACAAACGTTCCAATCTACACTAAACTTTACTCCTGGAAAGAGGCCTAACTAATCATCGATTCTTTAAAAAAGCAAAAGAAGAAACGAGGCGATGTTTCACAGAAAAAAAATTAAAATAAACAACAAAATAACTCCTGTATATATCGGTTATCTTGCTACACTGATGGTGAAGTTAACTTGAGAAACAATATAGAAAAATAAAGGACTTTTAATATTGGTATGCCAAATTTACTTACTTAATTAAATATATACTTATTTAAAAATACGCTAAGAATTTCTTTATTACATAAAAAAATTACACTTAAAAAGAACAACAACATATTTTTGAAGTGTTTTAAATTATTTTTTTCTTGACATGCTCAATATTGTATTTCGCTGTTTATTATTAACACCGTTTTAACAGTGTTTCCTTTTTGTTAAAGCCAAAAAATTACAAACAATACGTTTTTTTTAGTCATCTCTAACTGCTTTAATTTTTTTTGTTTCTCCATAGCTGATACTCAAAATTCTATTCATTTCTCTTTCGTTATTATTCTTTTTTCGCTGAAGTTGAATTTCGTTATTATTCTATTTATTATCCTTATTTCATTGAAATTACAAAATTCTAAGTGCAAAGCAATGCCAACTCTTACGGTTTGTGCTATTGACGCTTTATTTTATTTTTATTGACTGTAATTTCACTTTTGCTATTTGATGTTTTATATTTTTAACTAACCTGTATATATTGTTAAGTAGGATCGGAAAAAGTTGGTTAATGATTACTTTATAATCAAGCTGTTTTGAGTTGCCGTTATAGTAATAAAATTACGATTGTACTATATTTTTATGTCCATTTTATAAGATGTTACTAGTTTAAAATAAAAAGTAAAGGTGTTGACTTGGTTCACGTCATCAACTGCAAAAATTAAATTACAGAATGAAAATATTTTGAAATCTTAGAAAAAAAATTAGCTGTAAAAACCATAACAGTTCTTTTTTCATTTTTGTCAAAAAATTGAACTCAGAAATAATTTTTCATCGCTACTTCTGTTGCTAATCTTTTCTTTTTGTTTTAAGCATCCAATATTTTTTAATTGTTTCAGGCAATTGTTCGAAGTTATTATCCAAGCAGCAATCCGCGGAAAAGTTATAGCTAGGGAATCGTAAGTATTTTCTGTTGAAGTTTGAAATCAATATTTTAACATTGATCTGATTAAAACTAGCAGTGATGTTGATACACTTGAGTTCTTTAACCTTGTTTCATCACATAATCTTCTTCCTTATATAACTCTTCCTACACGAGTGAATGATAGGTCTCATACACTTATCGGAAATATTTTTTCTAATTCTACTGATACAAATATTATATCAGGAAATTTGACAGCTGCTAT
>JAUZNK010049012.1:0-16159 GCA_035046665.1 Euphysa ruthae
TATGTATTATATATATAACCTTCAAAAAAACCAGCTCACAATTTTATTTAATACTAATTCGTTCTGAAATCTGTCATTACATTTTCTAAATTTGAAGAGAAAACATTATAATCGGATTGATAAGGATTTACACATAATATTTTTCCTAAGCCAATAAATTTGGATGATGATGTTGAAATTATTTGTCATAGCATAGTTCATAAAACATTTTTCCTAATCCTATTGGGATTAAGTGCTCTCCCCAGTAAATTGAAGACACAAAAATCTCCAATCTTAGGATTAAATCTCAGAACTGTAACATTTTTTCTACCAATATTATCATTAAATTGTTAAATTTTAAAAATTCACTTAATTTCTTTGGTTTAATAACAAGAGAACAATTTCTTTGGTTTAATAACAAGAGAACAATTCTTTGGTTTTATAACAAGAGAACAATTCTTTGGTTTTATAACAAGAGAACAATTCTTTGGTTTTATAACAAGAGAACAATTTCTTTGGTTTAATAACAAGAGAACAATTCTTTGGCTTTATAACAAGAGAACAATTCTTTGATTTTATAACAAAACAAAAATTCTTTGGTTTTATAATAAGAAAACAATTTCTTTGATTTTATAACAAGAGAACAATTCTTTGGTTTTATAACAAGAGAAAAATTTCCTTGATTTTATAACAAGAGAACAATTCTTTGGTTTTATAATAAGAAAAAAATTTCTTTGATTTTATAACAAGAGAACAAACAATGCTTTGGTTTTATAACAAGAGAACAATTTTTACTATAAAATAAAGCATTCACTAAAAAAAAAAAAAATGCTTAACAAAAACTTGTAATACTAAGCGATATAATAATAAACTTAAAGGTAAAATTAGTTCACAGATTTCAGGATTTTAAAAGATGGTCCCTTTGAAAACAGGAACTATAAATGAATTAAGCAGAAAATTACCTTATTTTAGTCCACCATGGCTTCCAGTGTTTAATGAAATCAACATTTCCACTATGAATTCTTCTTAAAAATGAATCTTTTTCTTCGTCTGTCAAACACTCCCATACTTCATCTGTATTATCAAGGCAAATGTCAGCCAGCCGTTCAGAAATATTGGATACTGTTGCTGAAGATTTTACAGGGTCTGGAGATAACTCTTTGTTCTTTAACAAAGTTTGCATAATTCTCTGCTTGTCTTCTTGTGTTCCTTTCATCTCCTTTAATTCTTTCACAACCTGAACTAAACAGAACGCAAGGCGTTAGCTAGGTTCTAACTAGAAACAAGGTTTAAAAATTTAGTTCAATGATTCAAGAAAGAGATTTAATTCATTCAACACATAAGTGACTGTTTGAAAATTAACAACTCTGTTAGAATAATGTAATATATGCATTGTATTTTTTATGACCACAACTAAAACTGCTTTACTATTGCTTTACTATAATTACTATTTTTTAGACAGATATTTAAGAAATGCGTTTAACGCATTTTGCATTGATTTTTTGACAAAAATTAAACAATTAAACGAACCTACGTTGACAGAATCATCAAACTTCATTAAATATCAAGATAAGATCCAATTGCTTGCAAGAAAGAACGAAGATGAGACTTTACCAAATATTTGGTTTTTAATAAAAACCTGACGGTCTTAAAATCTTGAGGACCAAAAAATTTGCAAATGCCACATGCGCATTGTAAAAATTTAGCTTATTTGGTGCACAGGTTCTCAAACAACACAAACAAGAAAATATTTGTGAGTGTGGAAAAGCCAATATAAAAATATACCAAACACAACAAAAATGAAACCTGTTCTTTATAGAAATTTTCAGAGCATTCCAAATGCTTTTTATCACGATAACAATCCAATGAACAATAGCGAAGTAAACATCTTGGACAACTGTAATTTGAAGCCTTCATACAGAAGAAACAATTAGCTGATTCTGACATAATATGTAAAACTGTAAATGAGTGTAAATGTATAACTGTAAATATAAAAAGAGGAAAATGAGCAGAATTACAAATGAAACTGGCATGTTGCAAAAAAATATAAATTATGCTTTCCCACATTTCCTCTGAAAATAATCACAATCATAACCATTTTCAATTTAAATCCAAATAACTTAGTAGCAGTTACTCAATTATTTTAAAGTATAAGAAATATGCTTGTTGCTACTTTTGAAATTGATTTACTGAGCTGAGAACTCGGAAGTATCCAAATTATTCAAAGATTATAAAGCCAAATTAAAAGTTTCTCTATGCAGATAACACTTACCAAAAAATTTCCTTTTAATTATCTGCAATGAGAATATTTCATGATACTTAAAATTTTGTGAATAAAACTAAAATTCTAACGATAACAAGCGGTGAAAAAGTTTAAAAAATTACAAAAAAATATACATTATAAGATTACTGCCTAAAATTCGGACTAACAAAATAAAATTATTGCGTCTTTTACCCAGACTATAGAAACCAAGCATTTTTGAAAAAATCTGGAAAGGGCCATTTATTTCTTATTTTTCATTGTGAGAATAATAATTTTTTACCTAGCTTACTTAGGTTTTAGTAAAAAAATTGGGTTAATAAGAAAATTTAGAACTGGTCATTTATTCCTTTACCTATGAATCTAACTTTATCAAAAAATTAAAGTGCAATGAGCAGATTTAGAGAAAATTGAAAAATACAGATTTCTAGCCTATTTTTGTCCCATTTACATGAAAACTGTTAACAAAAATTTCTTTCAAAAATTTGGTAGTCATTTCATTTGCCTCATCATTAGCTTCATGCGAAAAATTAGAGAAATGTAAAAACGAATGTTGAAATTAGCAAAGACAGACAAAGAAACAGCAATAAATCCAAAAGACCTATACTGTATGGGTCCAAAACTACAGGAAAATAATAAAGTATAAATTTATTCAAAAATTGACATTTTATAAGACAGAACTTTCTGAAAAACAGTATGCGTTTAGGAAAATTCTTCTGTAAGGTTAAGGTAATACGGTGAATCCTTGACTCGATGTAAAAAATATTGTGAAATAATTTGTTAGTATGTTAGAATACAACTTAACTGCAGTGAAATTTCAATGCACCAATAAAACGTTTTTTGACATCACAGGAAAATTTAATATTTTGGTGCAAATTTTAAAAAGTTCATCATATTTAATTGCTTTGATATACAAAAAATTTTTCAAAAAGAAGTCTCTAATACCTCTTCTATATCATCTTTGTTGTTGAAACGACATTTTATGAGACCACTTAAAAAAATGCCAATTTCTAGCAATTCAGCCAAATAAGTCACCTTTTAAATAACGAAGTCACTCTTAATTTGATAAAATTACGATAAACCAGAATCATATACGTGGCTGTATGATCGGGTCCTATTGTAAAGCATGTTGTGTATTCTGTTAAGCTATGAGGCATCAAAAATGAAACAAAAATTTTCTAATTAGATCAACCAAAGTTTTTTCTCATAGATTACCAAAAACAAACATGTTATTCTGAAAAGGTTGTTTTAAATTTCATTAAATTGTTTTTTAATAAATATATGTTACTATTTTCATCAAACCTTTAGACATTCTCGGTACAGCCACAGAACATTAAAATGCCTGTTTGATGTCAGACACCCACTCAGCTAGGAGATGGCTGTTAACCTTCGGTAATAAGCTGCCCAATGTGGGGCTGCGTTCTTAAGTTACCATAAGAACGTTGAGTTAGAAACAGATCTAATTGCAAAATTTTGCTCTAAAACTTCATCAAATGATAGGTCTTACAGTAAATTTTGATTTTTCATGAAATATTAGCTATAAAAGCAGAGGATAATAAGCGCTTGTCATGATGAATACAAACTTATATGTAACAATGACCAACAACCCTCCTGAAAAAAAAAAAAATGTTGCGCTAAAATTAATTTAATGTGGGCAGGTTTTCAACTCCAAGTTTAATTACGAGGAAGGACTGAAAATTTAATTACGAGAAAGCACTCCAAATTTAATTATGAGGAAACACCCAAAATTGAATTATGAGGGAGCGCTCAAAAAAATTCAATAGCAAAAAACCCAAATTTACCCCACATGAAGTTAAACCTAAAAGAACAAAAAAAAAATTCAACGAAGGTGGACATTTTTAATCTAACTGATAATCTTTTCCTGGTATCAAATAAATTACTTATTTTATTGCAGCAATCCTTTTCACCGCCAAACAAATTATTTATTTAAGAATAACACAATCATACCCCAATGTCAAAAGAATTCAAAATTTAACTATAAAACAATGTTTCCTATCAAAAAAGGTTATGTTGCCCAAGATAAGGTGAACAAAAAACCACGATATTCAACAGAGAAATTCTCTTTTAAAATAAATATCTATATTGTCTTCAAGAAATGGTAAATTATCTCTAAAAATCGTCAGTCAGAATTATTGATCAATAAGCTCTAGCGATTAATGGAAATCCATAAAAGAGAAATAATCAAGATCAATGGACGCAGGCTCTGCATGTGATTTGGTATTGGGCCAAGTTGATTTTATTCCCCGGATGTCCTTCCTATCAACAAATCCCCTGGAGGGGAAACCAACTCTATTCAATCAAAAAGCTATCTAGTGCAATTTTCCAGTCGTCTCATATGACATGCACACCATTACTGTAGCTATTAAGAGTGAAAAGATATTTGCAGTTAATTTAATCAAAATATAAGTTGATGTACACAGTTATAATTAATGTACAACAATCTCCATTTTGGCATAAATAAATTGAAGAGCAATTTTGACGTTTCAATAAAAAAAAGTATGGAAACGATTTTACAAAAATTCTAAAAACTTTGTTTTTAAGACTAAAATGACTTGGTAAGAACTTTTGACAGCCATGTGTGTTAAAACTGCCCTCTAGGGTTCATTAACTTCAAAAAAAGAGAAATAAATGGGTTTTGGTAAAACGTTCAAAGCTTGACAATAGCGCCATAATGGCTAAAACGCAAAAGTAATCAAAAATAATATTTTTCAAATGCACAACTTAAAAAAAAAAATCATATTCTCTATAATTTTCAAAATGTTGTTTTTAGGTTGAAAATGAAATCTTAGGTCTTGAGGACTGGTGTCAATAACATTTCCAAATCAGTAAGATAGGAAAATAATTTCTTGTAAAATAACAAAAAATGTAATTTATGGACCAAATTCTTATGTTTCCAGGAACAGGGCCCTGAGAATGACAATTTTCGTCAAGTGACCAACATGGAGTACATTTATGACCTTATTTATACCTTTGAGCAAAATATAAAGAGTTGAACTATAAAACCACCATTAAATAATTTAATAATTATTAAAAGTAAAACTACAATAATTTTGGTAAATATTCAAATAATAAAAATAAAAATATATTTATAAATAATAGCACTAATCACTTTGGGAGGTCAATCAGAATTTCAAAGTATATAAATATAAATCAAATATGGCTTATTTGAAAGCCTTCGAGCTGCCATTTTCAAAAAAGTCTTCATTTTCAATTTTGGTTTAACGGTTGCCGAGTTTAGATCAAAACCATGGTCCAAAAAAGGGCTCATTTTTGACAAGTGTTTAAGAGGAACTGTTAAAGCTGAAATGGCACAAAAACTGGCTATCTTCAAAAGATACAACCAAATAAATTAACGTTGACTACAAAAATTTTGAGTTTGACTCATTTTTCAATGAATGAAACGTTTCAAAAGTTTATAGGCAAAAAATAAACTCAACGTGACATGTCTATATCATCACGTAAAATTTAAAAAAATCTTAAGCCAATCCTAAAACAGATATAATTTTAATACAGATATAAATTTAACCTTTTTTTAAAAAAATATTAACAAATAGCAGTTTCAATGTGGAGATTCATTTAATGTATCTCTATCTTTATGAATAATTTGACAACAAATTATAAACCAATTTTTGAGCAAAATACAAATACTATTTTTGGTTGGAAAATTGAAAAAATTCTGGTCCAGCAATGAAATATGGGATTTTTCTCAACAGATCACCATAAATTGCTGATTAGTATTCAAGAAAATTCAAAATGCTTTTTTTTTTCAAACAAAATACGTTTGATATTGTTTGAGCATGCCCATGAGTAAACTAGTCATCAGTAATACCATTGCCACGTTCCTTGGTAATACACCATTACACAAAAATCTATTTAAAATGCTCAACCTGAAGATGCATAAACATATAGTAATTTTAGCACAAACAATCAAGGTGTTACTTCAGATATGAGATTTATGATTTTATAAAGAAATTGGAGAAATCATTGGAGTTAATTCTTGTTAATATCCATAAAGTCTCGTTTGTGACTATTTTGTAACTGCAAAAGGACAAACTAGTCATTATAAACATCATTAGTGCATTCCTATTATTGAATTACATCATCATGCAAAAAACAAAAGTGGTCAAGCTGTTCTGGAGATACTTATTTTTAAAAAATTGAGCACTCTGATTGGTCGAGACCAAGAGTTGAAAAGCATATGATTTGAGTAGGATGTTATAGAATAATCCCCACCAACACCATGTAAAATAAGAAAAACTTTAGAGCCAATTTTTTTTTAATATCAAATCTTGTTTTATCAACGCCATTTAATAACACATCAATTTTATTTCTTTAATGGTATTACAGCATTAGACAAAAAATCACCACAAACAAACAAGCTGTCATGGACAAAATTTTTTCTCTATAAAATCGAGCTTTTTCACACCATTACATGTAAATTTCTCACCAAAAAAATAAGAAAAATCCTTTTAAAATTAAAAGAAAGGAATTCGCACGGCTTTTTTATCCTTAAAAATCTAAAATTCTGAGTTTTCTTAAATTAATTTAAATGGTATTTTATACCATCATACAAAGTTTGATGGGATATGAAATTCCCACAAGGTTGAAGTTCTTGTAAAACTTTCCAAAACTTTAAAAATGCAACATAGTCATCAGAAATATAAATTTTCAAATGTGAAAATTTTTTTTTTTTTATTAGAATTGGAACAGTATTTCTCGAGGAAATTTGTTTTCTTTAGATAGCATGTTAAATTGGTTAAAGCTTGGAATGTCACTGAACAATGATCAGTGATTGAACCAAGGTGACTTTCACTTTCATAAAATTTATATTATTTCGAAAGAATTTTTATTGGAGCTCAGCATGTAAAAACTATTGAAGAAATAAAGAGAAGAAAATTGTTGAATATTGGAGATTATAACACTATTACAAAATTTATTTTGAAAGGTGATTTATTTCTTTCTCTAAAAATTCCTTTAGAAAAACCAATGATTTTAACTGATTAGATTTTTCATAGCTTTTTAAATCAATTAAAAATGGCTTCTCACAATTTCCCAGTACAATAACTGATCTTCCTTCTCGAATAGCAGATTCTATTAAAACAATACGAGTATCGGTTTTAATATCTTGTAAATTCTTTGCTCCACCTTGCCATTTTTTTGGAATCACTATTGCTTTAGTATCTTTAGTTGGTTTCTGTAGATCAAGGTTATTTCTATTCAGCAAAATTCCATCAACTCCTCCACCTAAGAACAAATTTCTGTGTTGTTTCAAAAACCCTCTATCAATTACAAATCCACCATAACAAAAGCAACTTTGTAAATTACCTTGTGGTAAAGAAACATGGAAATTCTGAAGCAGAGAGCTTAGGCAATGCAAAAATATTAAACGAAAGTCACCTTGAACAATAGATTCCCAAATCTCTTTTTCAGGCATTACATAATCAATAGAATAATTCAATGTTCGCATTTTAACAAATGTAGCATTAGATTTCGTAAAAAGCTCAAATACATGACTATTACGGACAAGAAAAGACAAATTAACTTTGAACTTGTTAGACGAAAATTTTTTTGCAAAGTCATCATAAGCTAGATCAGTCAAGCTATCAATTCTAAAGATATTTTGAATACGAGAGATTAAATTTTGATCCTTGTTAATGATTTTAAACATTCTGTCCCCCATTTTTGTTTTTGCTGGCGGTGTCGTAGATGCATGTCTAAGAGAAATTTTCAAATCACTTCCAATTATAGAAAGAGAAAATATATCATAATTATCTAGAAGAAATTTTTCCGAAAGTGCATTTTTTCTACCCAAAGATGCAAATGTTACGTTTAAAAAGGACAAACTGACAGGTATTTCTGTATCAAACAAGACATGTGTGATAATACCAATCATTGATTCATCATCTGTTGATGTAACATTTAAGGAGACTGCAGACATAGCTTTTTGAATCTCATCCATTTCATTTTTTTCTTGTTTTGTTAAACCAGCCATATTCAAACTAAATATATACAGAGAATTTGTAACCAAAACTTAAAAGAAGGATAATCAACCATATATGGTTCACTTTTGAATATTTATCTGACAACACTTAATCCAGGAAGCCATTAATTGAACGGTGTATTCAACGTAATTATGAAATTATTGCTTTTTTATTTTTGTTCAAAAAATTTTCAAGTGAAAGTGAATTATTAAATTTTTCCACATTACTTTCATTAAAAAGAATATTTCATTTGGTAAATTTCTATAGGAGGAAAATAACATTACAAATGCATTTTAATTTCCAATCTATTTCATCAAACTACTAGAATTTCCAAAAGTATTAGCAATTCTGGATAAGTTTGGAGCGTACAGAACTGTTCAAAAATATGTGGTTAGTTAGACATTTAATTGAGACAAAAATTGATAAAAACTTAAAATCAGTATCAATATACAGAGTAACAAAAAAAAACTTCAAGAAAATCAATATATAAATTTAGATAAATAAAAAATATGATAACAATATAAAATCAAGAAAAAGATATATTTTCAGCAGATGTTTATCTTACATAATATTTATTTCGCTAATAAATTCTATCATGACAATAAAAACATAAAAAATTACTTTTAAAAGAATATTTCCAACAAAAACTGAATTATTATAGCCTACTTTTAAAGTTAATAACACACACTGATACACAACAACAAAAACAGCACATTAAATTACATTTAGTAAAAAAAACAACTAAAAACCGCAAGAGAATTGCAGTTGTAATTCAGGGAGAAATTATTACAACATTTCAGTTGCTTAGCAGTTTGCAAAAACAAAGGAGTTTGAGCTACAATTTAAGCAAAAAATATAATGGCATGTAAACTGATAAATTCTGTACAAGATTATCCCTAACAATCTTATTGCGCTTTTTTACAATGCGCAAAAACTCTAAATTCTAAAAAAAACAATAAAAATTTAAAGCATCTTGGTCATGACAGTGTAATTTTTATTTCATAATCAAACTTCCACACTTTGAAATTTAAATTTAGAGATATCAAAATTTTTCAATAAAATGGATAAACATTTCATTCTATTGCATTTTGTTACATACATTTCAAATTAAATTTTAAACACATATTCGGCTGTCTTCATCAACATTATCATAAAAAAACCAGTTAAAAATGAATCTATTTAATAGATATGGTAGTGGTTAACAATGAATAAGCAAATAGCTTAATTTGTTGCTTATGTGAACGTGGTGATGGAGGAATTTTAAGCACAAATAACCTTAATCATGACTTTGTAGCACAATAAATATTTTGATACAATAATACAACTCAGCTAATTTTGTTTGATTGCAAATTTTAAATTTCTACTCTAATAATATCACATTATTTATAGAAAAAATAAAACTGAAATATTACATAGTATTGATTAGGACATAAATAATCTGTCAAAAAAATAACATGATCACATAAAACGCACTTCAAAAACAATGCTAAACTCGTTTTAGTTAAAATTTAATTGAGTGTAAAATCAATCATGTAAAAATATCTACTAGAAAAATAGTGGAGCAACACTTAAACTGAAATTCTAGAGATTAAGCTTAACCAGCACACAAAAAAAAAAAAAAAAAAAATTAAAGCAAGCATATCAAGCATTTATTTTCGACCTACTTTCACTGGTACTGTTTATTGATGTATCACAAAAATTGAAAGTAAACCCATATTAATATGAATAAAAATACTTTATTCTCAGTTTAATTAACAGCAGTGTTTTGTAAATAGATTTAGAAGAAATTTTGGAATTTTTTAATTAAATGGTTTTGACAATTTACACCAAAAAAGTGTCTGTATTGAGCATAAGGTCCTTTTTAAAATCAACTTAATTATCCTAAGAAAAAAAATTAAACATCACTGTTACCTACCAAATCCATTTTCAAATTCTAACATTCGTCCGATATTTGATTTAAAAATTGTATTATTTAAAAAGTAACAAGTAGCTTAATAAGTAAGAAGTCAGTAAAGGATCCTGATTTTTTCTAAGCGGAAAAGAGAAATCAAAAATGTTATGCCATAGGGCTTTCTCTTATAAAAATAAAATATTTTAAAATTATCAACAATCTAATAATGCAATAAAAATTGTTTATTCTATGAATGTTATTATTAAACAGTACTGGTCAAAACAAATTAATACGAAATTATAAGAAGCTAAAATAACTAACATTTTGGAATTAGGCAAACTTGTGCCATGATTTTTTCCCCTCATCAGTAAAATTGGTATTTTATTATTAAAAAGGAAAAATTACCAGCTATATTATGACTTTAATTAGTACCAGTCAATTCAAAAGGAAAAAAAAATTAATATTTCAGGTTAAGGTTTTAAAATGTGACTTTCAAGACAAAAAATGTGAAAGAATAAAACAATTAAAAATATTTTTTTATTCGATGGAACAAAACTGATTGAATATTAAATAAAAATAAGAAATATTTTAACTAATTTTACCATGGTACCCATAACAGCCATCAAGTAAAAACGTCAAAATGATAATTATAAAAATGGTTAAGGTCAAGATGATAATTAAAAAACGGTTTATTACTGTTGCTGAGAATATACCGCTATTAAAACTATGGTTTAAAACTAGCCTATTTTTGAAATATTGTGGACAATTTGTTAACTTATAATAACATATTTAGTGTAAAAACTAGACTTGAATAAAATGGATATAATGACATAATTTTGTTGTTTGTGAATGTTAGCAACTGATTTACAGTACTATTTTGAAATTATTGAGTTTTGGTCTTTTCAACGTACTCCAACAATTTTTATATTTCTTCTGCAATATGATTTTTAAGAAAATTGAAAAAAATGAATTAAGGGGTCTAAAAAACACAGTATGAATCTTCTAGTCAAAAATACAAAAAGCTAAAAATCTTTGAAAATGCAAAACAAATGAACTGTAAATTAAACATTCAAGTCAAGTCACCTTGATTAAAATGCAACAATATATATATATATATTTGTTCTAAGCATTACCACACAAGAACAATAAATATATTAAAAAACAACAATACAATATATCTCTACTAAACATTACCACATAAAAACAAGAAATATGTTAAAAATATCTTTTTTGTTTAATTGATAAAGATTAACTCAAAAAGTAAGACAGCAGTCAAAACATTTTTTTAAAAGAATAAAAATAAATATTAGCATGTTTATAATAAAACCACTTTTTTGCTTCAGTGTTTTGTAATGTAAATCTATATTTTTAATATAAAAGAGATAGGCCTGTCTGTTTACAGATAATTCAGCAGTAAAGGTGGTATTGTGTGTTTTAGGTAATTAGAGGATAAATCAGCTGATAAATGACACTTGAAAAATATATTTACATTCAAAACAAAAAAAAATGTAAGTCTAAAATTAAAGAAAAATTATAATTCATAATGACACAAATCAATAATATAAAAAATAGTTTTTGAAAATGAAATAAAAGTAACTGAATAAGTCCAATTAAAAATTTAAAAATTTCTTTGTTGTTTTCTGTGGAAATATAAATAAATGATGAAATTTTTGAGGGGTAAAAAGACTGATGCTTCATAAGTCATTAGTTAGGCTTATTAAAATTTTTGATTTAAAAGGTATAAGATAAAGTGTTAACTAAATAAAAGAAAAAATCTAATCTGCAAAAATGATATTGTTAACAGTGTTTAATTAAAATGAGCTCCTCTCAAACCTTTCATTTCTGCTGAGTTTTTTTTTTTTCACTTTTACTATAATATTGATGAATTTTAAATCAAAACACTATAAAAGAAAATTTCAAAAAAATTATGAAATAAAAATAATTTGGTGAATAGCAAGTTCCGAATCATTCAAAAACCAGTTTTGATTCAATTAGTAAAGACCTGTTAGCAGTACCTACAGCTTGTTAGCAGTATCTACAGCTTGTTAGCAGTACCTACGGCTTGTTAGCAGTACCTACAACGTGTTAGCAGTACCTACAGCTTGTGAATTTTGGTTTCTCAAAAACTGTCACTTTCAACAATCTAAATTTTTTTTGTGGCTTTCTATATATTCTATATATTTATATATTCTAAAAACATGAATAAAACACAAATCTTAAATTTTCAAATACATTTTTAATAGTAAGACTTCCTTCAAAAGCAACTCATACTTCAATTTTAAAGCCTATATCTTATTATAATTTTTTTCTTTTCTTTAATGGAATGTCATTGTTAATGAAAATTTTTACAGGTACGAAAATTAAATTAGAAATTTTTGGTGACATTTGCCATCAATCTTCTTGTTACAATAACGGAAGTTACGAAATTAAAAATAGGAAGGCAATAATCAATGACAAGCAAAATAAGTCATCACTACATATTTGAAAATTTTTGCTGCACAAGATAAAATATTTTAACAAAATAAAATTTAATTTTTCTGATTGTTACAAACAGTACATTGCATCATATCAACGCATATACTTCATAATATTTCTAGAGGCATAGAGCAATATAGCCTGTGTTCGAGATTCCAATACTAACAAATTAACATGAATCTAAAAAAAAAAAACAAAAAAACAGCACTAATCAATGTAATCTTAATCAATGGACCCCACAAACCTTCTCCAATTACAAAGTAAATGCTTAAAGGAACTTTTAATAAATCTTGTTAGGTAAAGTATCATTAGAAGTAATATTTTCAAACATCATATAGAATTATGCAGAACAAGTCTGGAGCATACTTTTTAAAATTTTTGGACAAAATTTGACCCCTTAGCAGCCTTGGATGCTGTCCATAACAAACTTTTTGAACAGGTAAAGTATGAAAATTATTACTTAGTATTGTTCTCTAAAGTTTTAAATACTTCTAAATAAATGACACTCAAGTTAAGGTATATTACTTTATGGTGATTTATCAATCACGTTTGTGAAATCTACGCTACCTAATGGTATTAGTTATCAATTATCAGTATTTTAAAATGTTACTAACCTTTTCTGATGGTAAAAAATCAGTATAATATTCCCAGTAATCTATGAAAGTAATTCTTTCAGGATAGCAAGCAACCTAAAAAATTTAAAACATCAAAAGAGATATTCATCTGAAAATATAACAACTGATTTTCAAAGTATTTTATTCCTCTGAATTGTTCATTTGTAATGTAACTTTTTCAAATAAGATATAGATAAATATATGGCCTAGGAATACCCTGGCTTTGAAATTAATGAGCGCTACCTAACATGACAGCGAATGATGGGATGACAATTATATGAAGCAGCTTCATATCGACTCTGCTTTGATGGCAGACGTAGGATGAAGCGAAAGACAAAATAGTGTAATGGAACCTGCTGAACTCAGTAACAAATTATAAAATCAAATAGTTTGTTAGGTAGTTTTTGATCAAAGTTTCAAGCCTCAAATTTTTTTGCTTTTTTTTTTTTTAATTAAAGATTTCCAGAAATAAGTTGTATACTTTATAACTACCTATTTACATAGTTAATAAACTAACTCCATGGCCAAGAAGATGTTTTAATTTCATTTGGCAATAGTAAAGCTTGAATTCATTGTAACGTCAAGTAATGTAGAAGAATCAAGCGCTAGAAATTTAAAGGATAACAACATCAGAAATTTTCATTAGAAATCAAAAAAACTCTTTTATTAACCTGATGTGATACTAGATAGCATGTAAGGATGTTTTTGGCACAAAGCTTGCAAGTTTAAATTATCAGCAAAAGTCACAATAAATGCAGTTAAAATTTTCCAGTGATACTTGATACCTATTCATATAATCAATAAAATAATTTCACGACCCAGAAGATATTTCAATTTCCTTTTATTTTTCGTATATAAAGTTTGAATCCAAAATGAGGTAAAACTTATGTGCCAAGAACTTAATGATGACTTCAGAGAAACTCACAAGGATGTCAAATGAGTTTTACGAAGATAATTTTTTGATCGTTACTTTAAAGATAGGATATTAATATTGCTATCTTGGTAAGTTATATAAGCACTAAAAAAATAAACAAGCAAAGATTGACTGGACCCCTGAAGCTTAAAGGTATAAAGAAAATTATACTAACTCTCTTTAAATTTATCCACAGAGCAATTTTTGAAAACTCTTTAAATTTTTTTTTTTTTTAAATAAGATGGCTGACATCCTCAATATATCAAACTTATAATCCAAAATTTGAATATTTTAGCAGAAGGGTAAAATTTTAAAAATTCAAATAAAAAGCTGATTTTAAGGTTTTATTTTTCAATTCAAGATGGCTGACAAGCTAAAAATATTAGAAATAATATTTTCTAATACAAAAATTTTAGAACATTCAGGAGTGCAATTTTTTGAAAAAAAGTCAAAAAATACTTACTTTTAGGCATTTTAGGGAATAACTGCTCAGTCCAAAAAAAATTTCAAGATCATCGACAAATATTTAAAAATAATATTTCCTAACACAATCCAAAATTTCAGCTTATTCAGATTATAACTTTTTGAGAATAGTAAAAAAAAAAGATGATTTACATTGTTTACGTTGGGCTATAAGTTGGGCCCAGGCCCGGAATATTAATTTTCCAGCATTTAATTCAATGGAACAAAGTTTACTATTACTGCATAAAAGAAAATTTACATGATTAAGTTTAGTCAATACTTTGTAGACTGTTAGAGGTAAAAGAAAGAGGATCTTAAGAATAGAACTGTTACTCCATTACACAATTTCTTTTTTTACGAAATTACTCAATAATTGATGAAGACAGATGTGCTTAATTTTTTTTAATATTTTATGCAAAGATTTACATTACAAGATAAACTTCATCTATTGTCTTAACTTCTTCACTAAAATCATTATGAAAATTATCAATAGAAGTAAATAAATATAAACAGCTACTAACTCATTTAATGCCTGATAAAATATACATGAAACATACCTTTTTGATGTAACTCTTGTAAGATTTTTCCAAGAGTTTGTTCACCTATAACATTATTCAATTTTTTAAAATACAAATCATATCATAAATATAAGTGGACGCTATTTTTTTTTCAAACACACATATGTAACTTAATAATTTAACGATTTAAAAAATTGGATTTCAGGATTAACATTCACGGTTGACTGATTTTTTAGAGTAAGAGAAGTTGTGCCATATTATATTGATCTCGTGAAGCATTCAGTAAAACAGAGAGATTACGAAATTTAATATGAAAATGGCAATTCACGCTAAAAAAATATAAAATAAGTCAACGCTTTCATATAAATAAAATACTTACTTCGTAATACACGTAATCATCGTGAAAGATACCATAAATTAAATGAATATAGTTCCAGGTCGCAAGACGAAATTTTGAGGTATCCACATTGGTGAAGTTATATCCCATCCTAAGAAAAAAAATGTGGAAAATATCTTACAATATCCCTTTTAACAACTTCTAATCATTGACTGGATTCACAGAATCTAAAAGCATAAATAAATATATGATTAAAGTACTTTCATATGACTATTAGAAGTCTGTGACAGGGAAACAGGAACTTTTTTTGGAAAAAAATAAAAAAAAAATTGCTAACTGGGTTTTATGTTTAGAAAAGGCATAGTGCAATATTTCAAAAGAATTTGCCAGTTTTTTTGAGAAAAGTCAGTAATGCAACAGGGACCCATATATATATATATATATATCATCAATAACGCTTACATTCAACCCAAGAAATTAAGTTTAAGAGCCTAAAATGCCCAAAGTCAACAAATTTAGCCTAACTTTTGTTGGAAACTAAAGCAATAGTACCCTTAAATTATTCATGGTTACTTCACTAAAATGTGAGTCCAAAAATTAAAAACAAGCTTTTAGCAGCTGTTACTATGGGTCAAAAGATCCTTTAGCTTCAGAAAAAATTTATATCAGTTACTTTTGAAGTGAAGATAAAAAAATCAATAAAACACT
>JAUZNK010049023.1:0-16159 GCA_035046665.1 Euphysa ruthae
GCAGACAACACATCTCCTAGAATGATTTTTTTTTGAAACAGTTTCTGGTACATAGCTCGGAATGTGTCGACCGGTCAATCCCATTGGGATGTCCGCCCGTAAACTAGCACAATTTGATTTTTTCGCATACACACACCAAATTTTTCAAACATTTGCGATATCATCTTTCATCAAAATTTGAATCGGTTCAACGTGCTGCCACCTTTCTTGATATAATCTGTGCATCAAATGCAGCTTGATTCACACGCTTACGTTTGACTTCATATGATATCAGCATTTGATAATTTCTATCAACAACCCAAATATTCATGTTATAACTATTAATAACTAGAGATATGTTTTTAGGTTTACCACCTCGAATAACTACTACCTTTTCTCCATCATTTACACAAGTAGACATCATATAAATATCTTTTTTATCTTTCCAAAGTGTCACCATAATATTCGTTGTTTTCTCATACAATACTATTCGTTCATCTTTTTTCAACTTTGCTATTTTCAATTTGATTGGTAAACCTTTATGGTTTTTACGGAGAGTGCTAATGGTATCAGCATCTCTACTCGAAAGTAGTTTTGAAAGTTCAAGCGACGAGTACCAATTATCAATATCAAGGCGGTAACCTTTATCAAGTAAGCCGTACATCAGCATCATAACTATTTTTGAATGAAAGAAAAACTTGTTTTATTAACTGGGGGATCAGCACTCCATTACGGGATAAATGCTTTAGTACTTTTTGTTTCTATTTCTTCTACATCTGTATCAGAAGAGTCTGACTGAATTAATTTTCTTTTGTTCCAGAATTTTAACCGTCTGAAACATCAGATACACTTTCAAAGCCATCCTCAGCCAGTTCAGATAACTCACCATCATCATTATACATAAATTCTAGCAATTCTTGCACGGTATATACTCTCTTCTTACTACTCTTTGCTACTGAAACACGAGGTGCCTGTAAAATTGGCCATTTTTTTATAGGGTGTAAAGAGCTGCTTATTATATGAGTAGTATAATAAAAAATAGCAAAAGGGCGTGAAAACCAAAAATTTAAAGATTTATGTCATGAAAAAACTGAACCTCGAGGATGCAAACGTAATATTACATCAGAAACACAGCAAAGCAAACTGTAATATACATGGACATAATGTTACATCAAGGAAATTTTCAGTCCATAAGTCACTCGACGTAATATTATGTCGCGGAAATTCTAGTACCATGTTCTGCCAACGTAATATTGCGCTAGGGACTGTTAAAATAACATTCAAAAAGATAATTTTGTCTTTGCATAATTTTTTTATTGAATAATGTTTATTGTTAATGAATAATGAAATAATTAAACGATAAATATCTCACTGTAAGGAACTAAACAAAAATCAAAAGAGGAAAATAAACATACTAATGGAGGAGGTAGAGGTATTCTTCCATGAAAGAGATCCTTTGAATCTTCATGTGGAACGACCTTTTTTTTTTTCATCTTAAATTTCTTTTTTTCTTTTACAGAATCAGAATCAGAAACTGAAAACTTTGAACGAACTCTAAAGACAAATTTATATCAAATTAAAAATCCCAATACTAGCTAAATCATTTAAAAATTTTTAAATGTTTAAAAACCTAGTGAGTTAACACCTATAGATCTGTATAAATTTTAACAAATGTTATAAAGAAGTTATAAATAAGTTATAAATCTCAAATAATTGAGATGTGTGGAAACACCATATTAAAGATTTTCAGTGAGAGATTTGGAAAACAAATATGAAGAAATGAAAAATGAAAAAAGAATGCTAAAGAGTGAAGTTGTGGAGTTTAAAAAGTCGACAAAATCTTTGAATAAAAAGTATGAAAATGTTGTCATTGAGAAAATTGAAAAATTGTTAAAAAAATAAAATGAGGATGTAAAGTGTAATGATAAGTTCGCAGAACTGAAGTAGAGGTTACAGAACGAAGTGTGTATTGAAAGAAAGTAGAAAGTAGATGATGAAACAAAATTGAAGAGAACAATCATTGATAAGTTTTTAAAACAAAAAGATCGAAATAAAGTTTTACATATGTTAATTTAAAATTGTAAATGTAGATAATTGGAGATTTCAGTGATCAGATGAATGAAAAAAAAGAATAATTTTGTTTAAAAGAGCGAAGAAATTGCGATCGGAAGGTAAATCTGCTAAAGCTGTATATAACATATTAATTTCTTATTAATTTTTTTATATATATTAGTATTCAGATTTTTAACATGTTATTAAATAGCTTAAGTGACCGTATTACTCCAACATGGAAAAAACAATTTCAATCGCCAATCTACCATTAACAATAAATCATCTGAGGGTGGCTGTGAAACTTTACCACCTTTTACAGAAGATATTTTTAATACAAAATATTTTAAACAACCTGACTATACGTTTGTCAAAAACATGCTGAATAGACTAGACAAAGTCAACAAAAACTTGTTTCTTGCAGGTGATTGTAACATTGATTTGCTTAGTTATAACAAGTTTCTTGAGACTTTTTTTTATGATTTCCAGCTCGAAAAAAATATGCTTCCTTCAATTAATAAACCTACACGAATAAGTAAGGCAAGCGAAACTATCTCAGACAATATAATTTTAAATTATGACTTATGAACTTGAAATTTTTACTTCTGAGTTTAACTCAGGCATTATAAAAACAATTTCTTGTGTTTTGTGTTCCGTACTCAACAACGCTAGCAACAACAACGATGAAAGTTCAAAAACAGTGAAAATCGAGAAAAGATCTCTCCATCGAAATAAATAAGAAGATTTCAAAAAAAAAAAACTTTTTGATTGTTCTTGGAATGATGTTTATAAAATTGATGATGCTAATCTTTCTTTGGAATTGTTTTTTCATAAGTTTAAGGAAATATTTGATGATACTTATATACATAACACTGTTTTACAAGTTTGTAAAATGAACTAAAGTAAATTATTATTCGAATCAAATTATCAAGTCAAAATTAAATATAAAAAAAACTTGGTCCATGTTAAATAAAATAATGGGTTTAAAAAAAGTAAAAAATGGCATTCCAAAAATATTTAAATGGAAAAACTATTAATAACTTAATTGCGTCTAATATTAGTTCGATGGAGACAGTTATGAAAAATATCTTGGTCCGAACATTAACCAGAAAATATAAAACAACGACTATAAAGAGTTTAATGAGACAATTTCTTCTATCAAACGTAACAAATCATGTGGTTTTCAGGAAATTACTAGCAGCTAATGTATTTCTTACTGCACTTGATAGTATAAAAAAACCCTTATTCCATGTCTTGAATGAATTTTTCAATAACATGCTATCTCCTGACTTACTTAAGAGTGCTAGGATAAATTCGATTTTCAAAAAAGATGATCATACTCTTTCAAGTAATTATCGGCCTATATTTTTACTCCCATTTTTTTCTAAACTTTTTGAGAGAAATATTTATAATAGCATATTCAAATATTTCACAAATAATCTTTTATTTTATATGAAACAGTTTGTTTTCCAAAGAAAATAATTATTTAAATATTTTGAAAGTTTGTACTTGGTGTTTTTATAGATGTTGACAAAGTTAATTATTCTTTTTATATTTATTATATTCTTTTGTCAAAAATGCAGCATCAGCAAAATTCCTTGGAAGGGTTAAAAGCTACCTCAAAAACAGGAAGCAATTTGTAAAACTTAAAACTACTGTGGGCTTAGATACCATGAGTGCGGTTCCTCAAGACTCTTAGACTCAAGGCAAGATCTTAGGACCATTCTTATTTTTAATATATGTAAATAATACGTATAGAGTTTCAAATCTTATATCTACTATTATGTTTGCTGATGACACCAGCTTGTTTTTAATTAATAACAATATCAAAAAACTTTTCTCTAACATGAATAATGAACTTAAAATTTTCACAGTGATTTAAATCAAATAAAATTTTCCTTAAATTGTGAAAAAACCAAATTTATAATATTTCATAAAAAAGGAGCTTTAGAAAATTTACCTCTTAAATTCCCGCATTTATCTGCTGACGGGATGGAAATAAAACAGAGATTCCATAAAATTTCGAGGCACTTCATTTCATCAGAACTTAAGTTGAAGCAACCATATCAGAATGTCAGAAGCAAAATTATGCTAATGCTTATGCGCTATTTTAAACCTGGACTTGTACCTAAAAAACTTTGATTCTCTATTCCAAAAACCTGGTAAGCAAAGGACAGGCTTGAGATCTCATAAAGTTACAAACAACTTCAAACTTCCGTTTACTAAATAGAAGTATAAATTTAAAAATTATAATTATTATTATTATTTTCATTAACTTAAATTATTTATTTAAATTATTACTTTTTAAATATTAAATTATTAAATTATTTATTTCGATTTATTTAAATTTTATTAATTCATGCATGGAGTATTATTATCATTATTTTTTTTTTTTTTTCAAAAAAGTATTAATAGTGTTAACTTCATGATGTCTTATTTTATTTATTGTTATCGTTTATAATATTTAAAATTTATAATAGCGGGTCTATGAAACGATCGTTTGAATTTACTTCAAACATATATTGTCTTTAACTTCATGTCAAGATGTATTTTGTTTTTACATACATAGCTACACATGTAAGTATTTTGTACATATTGCCACCTAAATATTTTCTGCATGTAAAATCTTATATTCTTGACAAAATAAATTTTAATAAATAAAAAAAAATGAAGGAGCAATTATCATCTTTGTAGAGGTACCTAAAACCTTTTATACTCTTACTAAATTTGTCTGAAATAAAACTTTAAAAAACTTAACTGACGACAACCAAAGGATTCAAGCCATTCTATCTTAAGTATCTTGAAGTGTGTTGTTATGCAGACTTCATGTAGTCAGCTCTTGGTGACTAGTACTAAGCAAAACACTTAATTAAATTTCTATTCTTGCTTCATGGAAAAATAAAATAATGTATATTTAAATGAGGTTTTACCAAACCCAAAAAATATTTTTAATAGGACAAACAAGCAGAAATTCTTTAAAGCATCATTCTCTAACACACAGATGAAGCTAATTTAATTTAGCGGTTTTGTATCCCATCGGATCATCGACTTTATTTTCATTGTAATCAAGAACAAGTTTTGGTGACTATTGTCAGGAAATAACAATTTGAGATTAAAAACACCAAAATTACAATTATAATAGATTTTTAAAAGCTAATTTTTGGTAAAGAACCCTCAACAAAGAGACCAAAAAATTGATTTTTTTTTTCTAAGCATGTGACAGTGACATTAAAATTATTTGCGTAGATATCCTGATATTTTCTTGGAGCCTTTGCGCTAGGTCTTAAAACTACTAATTTTAATTTTAAGGTAAACAAAGTCAGAGCAGTTCTCAAAGAAGAAAAAGGAAATTTTAGTAGATTTTGTGAACAAAACAGTAATCGATTCTAAAAAAAAATTTAGGTGATATACCAAATATATAAATATAATTACCACCCTGGTGGTAAATCATCTAAAAAATTTTCAAATCATAGAATAGCAAGAAAACTTATTCCAATTATTTGGTGTATCGTCATAAAGTCGTATATCGTCATAAAACATCAGGGAAAATGACATATCTTGGGCTATATTCAATAATTTCATGGTTGCTTATTGAGTAGAATATCAGATCTACCTTGCAATTGCAAAGTTTTGAAAATTAAAATACATAAACTTTGTTGCAGTTTTTTTTTTGAAAACAGGTTTAACATTTTGATGTCAAGTAACAAAACATCTGAAAAATTAATGGAAATTTATTTATTAGAATAAACACTCAGAATAAACACTCAGAATGACACTCAGAACAAACACTCAGAATAAACACTCAGAATGACACTCAGAATGACACCCAGAATGACACTCAGAAAGAACACTCAGATAAACACTCAGAATGACACTCAGAATAAACACTCAGAATAAACACTCAGAATAAACACTCAGAATGACACTTAGAATAAACACTCAGAATAAACACTCAGAAACGACACTCAGAATGACACTCAGAATAAAAAATCAGGATGAAACCCAGAATGATGCTCTAAATGACACTCAAAATGACACTTAAAATGACTGACATTCAGAATGACGCTCAGAATAAACACTCAGAATGACACTTATTGGAATTATTCTTAGGTTTTACTTTCCCTTAACCCTTCAAAATAAAATAAAAATTCAAACATCTGAGAACTAATAAAAAGTGGTTTAAAATAAACTTGTTTTTTCAGTAAACAATCCTATGTATTAGTTTTGGAACAAAAATCTAAATATTCCATAAAAATAATTGATTGTCAAAAAGAGAAAATCTTAAATCTATAAATCTCTTGAAAAAATAACAAACAAAGGAGTGAATACATAGGGCATCATGAACACATAGGACATCATTGCTTGAAGAAGGTAAGTCTAATGAATTCTAACCTGTAATTAGGAAAAGATTCAATATCCAACTTTTCTATAGTTTGTATTTTCTTTCTTTCTCCACAATTTAATTTTCTAAGGGAAGATGACTTGGCATGAATGTTGTTCTCAACAGGTGTATCAAAACACTTTGGAACGGGACTTGAAGCTGTTCGTAAGTTTTTCTTAGGACTTTTGCACTGAAAAGTTAGAAATAAAGTCTATTATGTAAAGAAGGGAAGGAGAGCAATGTGTGAGATTCCACCTTTATGTAAGTGTACGTAGCGAACCTTCAAAGCTGATATAAGTAAGTTTTTTCTAATACAAGAAATTGATGAGTACCACAGATAATAATTCTAGGAATTTTACTGATTTTTCCTGTATAAAAACAAAATACCAAATTGGGTGTAGTGAGATCTATTCCTAAACAAATGAACCGAGCCTTTTCTTCCAACAAAAAAATATAAAAGATCTTGAATAGGAAATTAAATGAATTAAAATTATCTCCCTTGACTTTAACTCAATACAGCGTTAAAATTAAACAATAATTTTATACAGGAAATATCTTGAACAAGACAAGCCTTAATTAAGTTAATTTTTAACAAAAATCTTCATGTAGAAATATCTAATTCGTAAACAGCTAATTTTAGGAAGTTTAATGTAATTCAATCAATCAATAAAAGTTTTACCAAAAAACCACAAATATAAAAGTGTAAATTAATTAATTAATAAAACGATCGTTTTGAACAATGTAAAAGCGTGTCTAGTATTATTTTCTTTGAAAACAATATCATAAATACATGCCTGATATATTTAAACAAGTTAGCAAATAACAGCATTACATTATATAATGGATTATACTTTCAGTTGTATTTTTATATTTATTCGCAAATAACAATGCATTGCAAACCTTTCTTTTAGGGAGAGAGGGTAATTTTTTCTGATCATCTGTCTTATCATCTTCCACTGAAATCAGGATAGACTCTAGTGCAGTTTCATCAGTATTCCTATAAAAAAAAATAATCAAAAGTACACACATTATTGAAGGACTGGCAATGCAAAATATCTTGATAAATCTCTCAGTGAAATATTCAATTTTTAACGTGGACGCATCCACCACCACCTGAGATATTAAACCAGAAGCATTTGAGATTTAGGAATCATTGACATAAAATCTTTGAAAACCTTTCAAAATCTTCACTAAGAAAAAAAATCCACCTTAAAAAAAAATTGGTTTTTGGGCACAAACACAAAACCCATTTTGGCCACGATATGCAGAAATAAGAATCTTTATGCTGAAAAATTGAAAAACAATTGCACAAAACACACAAAAAAAAAATAGCTTTTAAAAAAATACACATTGCCTGTTTCTCAACACATTTTGTATGAGGACAATATGTTTTAGTTTTATAATGAAAAACAATCACTGCATTCTTTTGATATTACCTTTAGAAGCAAAACAGAAAAAACATATCCATAGTTTTCTTTAGTATTTCTTTAATATAAGTTGTTTTAGCTTTATCGAGTTGAGAAATGAAATCATATGCTTTTGTTTTTGCTCAAAAAATTCGCCAAAGTTTTTTTTCAAGGGTTTGTCAATAAGCCACGCTTAATGACAAACCCTTGAACCTACCCACCCACTTCTGGTATACATCCGTTAAGCGCGGCTACATGAAAGATTTCATTTAGCTTTACAAATTCTATTTCTGCATGTATTCGAGGTGTGTAAAGTTTACTATTGTTTTTTATCATTTGCTTTCCAGTCCTTTGTACTTTATTAGACATTCTTTAGCGAACCTACAAGTTGTTGGCTGAATAAAAACAGTCATAACAGCTGCTTGTCTGGAAAAGATATCACGTTAACACTAAATTTTGATTTTCACATATATTTAATATGAAGTGTATTTTTCGCATAATTATGTGTATTTTTTGCATAATTATGCCCTTTTATCAAATTCCCTTTTTAAAACGAAATATTACCGAATGCTTAAAAATACCGAAAAAATTTTTTTTTAATCTTGCATACCTAAATGCGTCCTTATGTGTTAACCGATCTTTGGAAAGAACAAAAATAAAATAACTACGAAAACATTATATTTTGGAGAATAAAATGGCACAGTATAAGGATATTTTTTATTGGCGTTTACACATGCAAAATTGGTGTTTCATGTAAAGTAGTCCCAGTGCGTATATCTATATATGAACTATAGTAAATGTTTTTAATATTGAGTAAATGTATTTTCTAGGGATTTATTAAAATGAGATAAGAAAATGACGAAATCCGAAACACCAAAAACCACACATGAAAAGCGTTTGTAGTCTTGAAGTAACAGCAATTTAAAAATGACATTTTTCGCGTATGCATTTTCATGAACCATGCCTTAACACAGAGTTGAGAATAACGAAGAATTACCAAGGAAAAGTAAAAGATTTTTGACGCTTTTATACTTATAAAAGAAGATTTTGAAAAGCTAATAAAAAAATTTGGATTTTGGATTCAAACAAAAAACGTAACTTTGGCTGACTTTTAAAAACCATCATCATCATCTGATTCAACCATACCCAACTCGGATAATCGTCATCTGATTAAAACATACCCAACTCGGGTAATTATCATCTGATTAAAACATACCCGACTGGGGTAATCATCATCTGAATAAACCATACCCAACTCGGGTAATCATCATCTGATTAAAACATACCCAATTCGGTTAATCATCATCTAATTAAAACATACCCAACTCGGTTAATCATCATCTGATTAAATCATACCCAACTCGGTTAATCATCATCTGATTAAATCATACCCAACTCAGGTAATCATCGTCTGATTAAAAGCAGTTGGTTGAAAAATTCATAGCAAATGAATTTTAAAAAAAAAACAGTATAATCCCAAAACAGTTTATAAGAGAGAACATTCCAGAAAAAAAAACTTAAAAGTATCTGAGTTAGGTACTAATTCTTTATTATTCTTATTAGGATTCTTCGACTAGATGGAACTCCTTAACATTACAGTCAACACCAACGCTTCCTACAGCTCGATTAAGGAACCCAGAAAAAAAATTAATCAATCAAATGACAGTTGAAAATGAGTTGCGACTCGCATTATGAAAATCTCTTGAAAACAATAAACCTAAATTTCAATAGGACCGGAAAGTTTGTTAGAAATGTCTTCTAGAAGTAAGATTCACAAATTGGAACACATTTCTTTGTGCCATTTACCCATTTATATATTATATATTTGTCCAGTCAAACCATTTTTTCATCCTTTACCTTAAAAATCTTAAAAATTCTTTTGTTGAGCAGAAACATGATACAAAATGCAAAAAATCAATTTTGTTTAAATCTCAAGATACTGTTAATAAAAATACAACCTGGTGATTTAATAAATTTTTATCTTTAAATTTTTAACAAAAAGAAAAAACACTCATAATACCTTGATGGTAAAATTTCCAATGATTTCCAATTTAAACCCGGCTGATCACCTAACAGATATTTGACTGGCAATTGCAGAAATATTGAACAGAGAAATTCAATGAAAGGAAGTCCTAAGAAGTTGATAGAATATAGATATAGAGATTTATAATAGTTAAGTGAACTTGAAGAAAAGGATGTAAAAATTAAACCAGCCAAATATAGCTTGAATGTCAGTCTTAAGCATCTCGTCCCACTAATGCTAGCATGGAAAATAGACGTTAACCTCCAAACAATGATACAATGATAATTAATATTCCCTTAAAACTTCTTTCTTGAAAGTTAAGTTTTTCTGAGATCAACTGAAGTTTAATCACTTAAGAAGGGAATTTCAAAGTACACATATGCGTTATTTTCTTAATTTTGTCTAGAAGTGTGGTAGGTTTAGGTAGATTGAGTGAATTCAAGTGCATCTTTTATAACACATTGTGACATTTCTGTTATTCATTTCAACATCAGCCAAAAGAAACTTGTATTCTAGACCAATTCCCCCATCAAGATAATGCTATCTGTTCTCTTGTAATTCCCATGATGCCCTCCGTTGTTTAAAAAATGCTTTAGAATGATATAATTCACATTAACTCTGTTTGAAAAGTAATCCATACATTGATTTTGGTTGGTATTTTGACAAGGCCTTTGATAAAAAATCTCAGCTACTTTTTGTATGAAATGTAAGAGATGATCTTCTTCCTTATCAAAAATTGATAATTCAATGGTTGGATTATTCACTTCCAGGAATTCAACTCCTCCCTTTAGTATTTCAAAAACCACAATTCTTTTTCTCACTATCCAAGACCTTGCTTAGAAAGCATGCGGGTTTTTTATGAACCTGTAACATCGAAAGCTGTTGAGAAATAAAAGATTATAGTTTGTCGAAATCTCTTTTTATGACACTATGTGACTTCAATGAGAAATAAAATTGTATAGCTGTGTATTTTTTTTCATATCACCTATCTGCTTAAACATTAATCACATAAATACTTTAAGAATATTTTGTTGGCTTAAATCTTAAACCAACACATGAGCTATGTGTCTTACTTTAAAAATATCATGTCTTTATAAGACTCACAAAATATAGTATGAATGTTATAAAAGGCTCGAAACCACTCTAAAAACTTTGTGACTGGATTATATTGGTCCAGTACCAAAAATCTAGATCTTTACTTAACCTAACAACTTTAAGGAACTCGATCAAAATTTCAACCAATGACTGGTTTTGAAGGAAAATAAGTGAAGGAAGGGCCTTACTAATAAGCATAGGCAACTACATAAGATGCTGTTAGCCTTGTCAGTGGTTCAAAAGTTGAAATTGAAAAGAAATGAAATAAAACTGCATCAAAATTTTAAAATTTTCATTAAGCCAATTTTTGAGAAATTAAATATTCAAAAAAAAAAAAAAAAGGGAGTTTCTATCCATTCATGTTTCAATCATTCAAAAATGAATGAAAGTCATTGGCTAAGCTGCTTATGTGAAGTATACTTGGGTATAAAAAATTTTATACAACCAAGGGTCATATACCAAGGGTAAGGACGCCAAAAGTCCTTACTCTTAGGGTCTTGATGGAAAAAAAATATCTAGATAATGGTATAATTAGATATTACCCAACGCAATGCCAAATAGAATTTAAGTCTTACAAAGTGGATTTAATGACATCAATTGGTTCCATTTCTTCTACTTGGAAAGTAGAAGTAGAAGTAGTTGGAACAACATTTTGTTCAGTTGGCGTTTCCATCAGAGATGGCAAGTGGAATTGTTTCACAGGAACAGCACCCTGTGCCCAACTGTCAACTTTGCATGGATCAGGTTCTAAAACAGTTTTTAACATTAAATTTTCAAAAACAAACATAATGTTTTGTGCAGAATAAATTCACAGTATTGATGCAAATGAAGAAAAAAACAAAGAAAAAATTGAACTTTAAGCATATAATAATATAAATATTTTAAATTAATTATTTTGAGAGAAAAACATTGATAAAAGTATTAAATACAAATAAAAATATACTTAAAAACGAAATATTATCAAAGTTATCAAAATAGAAATATTGCCTAAAAAAAGTTAATTCCTTCTAAAATTTCAAACAAAAACTATTAGTCTGCGAAATATAAAGATACTTAGACAAAATTCAGGGAACCTTTTCTAAGTGATAATTTATATATCATTATTTTTGTAAGATATATTTTTCTATTCAGATTTCCTTTGTTTACTTCGATTTCTAGGTATGTAGGAAGCTAAATTTTTAGGCATATACGATGTTGAATTTTTTTTAAATTCTTACAATAAATACTTCATTAGTAAAATTCAAATCCAAAAAAGCATAGCACTATTTATAGTAAATATATATAAATACATATTTATAGTAAATACATCTGTTACATCTGGAAGCAAAAATTAAAATTTTTTACATATCAAACTTTAAATGAAAGTAAACAGACTTTAACAGATATTTCACCTGAAAATTTTATTGATTAAATATAAATTTTTTAATTGTTGTTATTGTTAACTACCTTCTTATCTTCTAAACAAGGATTTCCAAACTTTCTATTAACCCAGGTCATGATATTTCACGATTATTAATATATTATAATATAAATATTTATTAATACAATATACTATAAATATTTATTAATACAATATAATATAAACATTTATTTTATAAAAGCAGCTTCATAAAAAATTGTTCAAAAAAACTATAATTAATTTTCAGCAAAAAGGTTTATTTAGTTGATAAAAAAATTGTGTTTCAGCAGGAAATGAGTGAATGACGAAAAAAAAAAACACATATATTCAATTGATCTACATTTAAAAGGTCAAGAAAGAAGAATCTGGGCAAATTGAAGTCAGAAATAAAATCAGAAACAACTGCATTTTGATGCTTAATTCAGAAGTATAAATAAAAACAAGAAAAAAAAAAGATTTTTTTTTTTTTTTTTTATAACTTAACTATTGTGATTGTGATTTTACTTTTACTTTAAAGCCTGATTGAATGAACTTTCATTTTGAATCTGTTTTTTTTTTTAATTGTAACATTTTTCTACCCAGAACTAAGAAAACAGTTTAAAGAATGCGAAAAAAATCACAACAAAAATACTTCTTCGTGATAACAAAAATAAGAACGTAACAGAAAAACTCTTTTAAATGTTTAATAAATATCTAAAGGTTTGCATAAGCGTGGCAAGCTTGTTGGCAAGCTTGTTGGCAAACTAGTTGGCAAGCCAAGGTTAAAAATAGTATATAGTACTTGATGACAGAAGAAAACTGCAACAGAATTTAACAAACAACAAATTTTCTTATGCTATCAGTGATTAATAACAATAAAGCTGTAAAAAGAAATCAATTCTCTGTTGACAGTATTGAGGTTAATTTTGAGTTTGATCTATTGGAAGAATAGTTTATACTTAAAAATAATGTTTTATGGTATATTGTACAGACATAGTAAATAAAAAAATATCATTTTTAATAAAAAATGTATTTCAACTTGAAACAAATTTAAATTTAACTTACTATTCATAAAACACTCGCTTTTGTTCAAAGACACAAAATTTAGAGTCAGCAAAAAAAACTTCCTTACTTCATTTTTATTAACTTAGTAACTAGAAGTGCAACTACATCAAGTTGTGTTCACCATATTTGTTTTGATAAAATTCTCAAATTTTAATTTTATACAACATTTTTAATAATTTATTTGTATTATCCAATTATAAAAAAAACGTTTCAAAACAACCATAGCCACCATTCCAAACAAACAACCATGTAAAAAAAATAAACAAGCATTGGTCCCCTCCAAACGATAGAACTGCATAAAAATAAATAAATAATAGATTATAAATCCTAGATATATGATAAGTAATAAAACTATTGAGCCATAACCTTGTTTCTAAAAAAAATCCGAATTGTGAATATTTGGTCACTTGAAGGCGTTGCCATCTCTTGCTTAAATGTTTAAAATTTGCCTTAATTTTTAAAGCAAATAAACTTAATATTGGGCACGCTTCTTAAATATATATTATTTATATTAAAGAGGAACAAACCATCATATTTATTTACACTCTTCACTAAGTCAAAGTGCCACCAAATAATAATCTTTTGTCCCAAAGAAAAATTGCCTTCTTATGGAAAAAAAAATATGGGTACAAATCAAATCAAACAGAAACCGTTTCATTACAACGAAAACATGGAAATATTTTTTTAAATTGTAAATAATTTTATTTCAAAATTGAGAAACAGCACTTTAAAAATTTAAACAAAATGAGAAAATGTTACCATTTCTAATTCTCAAAAAAATCTTACCTTCATCTTCAATCCAAGAGATATCACTTTCAAATTTTTCAGAATGATCACTTTCAATAAATCTCCACTAAAATACATGCAAAATAAAGTAAAGAGTTGGACTTACACAAAAAAATAAAGTGTACCACTATGGACCTCATATAGGAAATAACTGGGGTGGTGGTTTCAAACCAAAGTAATTTTCTAAGCTTGTTTTAACATATTTAAAGGGCAGCATACATAAAGTAAATAAAAATATTTATATACAGACTAAAAGGTGAATTTATTAAAATAATTTACACCACCAAACAAACTAGAAAGGAAATCACAAATTTACAGAAAATGGAAGTATCTTGTATGGTATCACTCATGCTATAATTTAAAAATCCCTGAAACTGAATTTTCAGGTAAATTGGACCCCGATAACTCCTAGTGTTATCTAGGACCCACGGTAAAATTTGATTCTTCCTGAAAGCATAACTTTACACATTGAGTTAAATTTTAAAACATTAACTTTCTAAATATTATTCTAGCAAAAAATTCTAACTGACCATTTCAAAAATCAAAACCATTTTTACATTAACAATAATTCTAACCACCCCCTGAAATTTTGAAATAAATTCTTATATCTATAAACATCAGATTGAACTAAAACTTATCCAGAGAGCAAATATTTAATGAATTAAAATTTCAAAACAAAAACTATAAGCTAAAAATTAACCTCAGAAATGCTACATTAAAATCAACCAGAAAACAAAAATCATTGTAGCTTAACCCTCTATTTAATAAAAAAGTTTTGACTAATACAGGAAAAGGGTTTTCAAATGTAATAGACAAACATTTTCCAGGCTTAGAAAACTACATATAAACTATATGCATATATTGCCTCTACTGCAACATTTAGCTTGGCCCTGGCGGGGTATACAGTGCTTTTTAGCGCCGCTTTCAACGTGTTAATATAAGTAAAGTTATAATAGCTGTATCAAATTAGAAATAATTTATGATAATAATACATGATCAGATATCTTTTCATTGGCAACCCAGAGAAATTTAATTCTTGGTGGCTAAGGAAGATATATTTAGTCATCTGGCAACCGGGAAAATAGTTCACTCTCAGTTGCCAGAAACAAGATATTTCGTCATGACTGGTAACTAAAATGATATATCAAGAAAAGAAAAGGGTGTAAAATTGATCCTTGGGGGACACCATATATTTATATATTATATCAAGCTTCAAATGCCCTATTAATTTTGTCAGTCAATTCCATGAGAGCATGCTCTTTTGAGCTGATGATGGCTTGAAAAGCAAATTGCTTATCAAAGATTAAGTTATTTTGGGCGAAAAAATTGTATGCTTTATTATACATAATTTTTTCTATAGTTTTTGAGAAAAAAGGTAAAACAGATATTGGCCTATAGTTCCTAAAATTTGCTACATCACCGAATTTGAAAATTGGTACAACCTTAGCATATTCATATTGCAGAGAAAACGCTTTTAAATAAAGAAAAGGGCCTTGAAAAGAGGATATTTAATTTCTTCATACACGTCCAGTACTATATTACCATTGAACTCCTTTTACTTCGTTTCTTTAAATTCAGAATTTTTCTGGTTAGTTTAGGACCTATAGTTGTAAAACATGTATTAAATTCATTTACCATTTTAGTTTGGTCTGTTATTAATCCATTATTCGTTTTGAGACTTTTTGGAAACAATTTGTTTTTAATTTTAGTTTTGCCTTTAACCTCCTTGATTACTTGCCACGTTTCTTTTAGAATTATTTCGGTGTTCAGCTAGAAGAGATGAATGATGCTTTTTGGAATTGATTTAAGTTTTTCAAAATTATTTTTGTAATTTCTTTGCTGAGTTTTTTTTAGCCGTTTAATGTAAAGTTGCTGTTTTAGTCTAAAATTTTTCATTCCTCTTGGCATGACGATGACGACGATGATGATGATGATAATGATGATGATGATGATGATGATGATGATGATGATGATGATGATGATGATGATGATGATGA